>WAAB01003133.1:0-23820 GCA_013389865.1 Piaya cayana | reverse complement strand
AAAAAAAAAAAGCAAAAATAGGAAAATGTTATGCACCGAGTGATGCTGGGAAACAAGCTGCTAGGTTTACAGAGTTAAAACAGTCCTGACTGAGTTATAGAAGAGGTGGATTGGACTTTGTTCCCCTTGCAGCAGTTCCGGGGGAGCTCTGGGAACAGCCCTGCAGGACAGGCTGTCAATTCAACCAGACGCTTTCACATCACCTAAAAATCTACTTCTGCTCTTTCGTTTTCAACATCCAGCAAGGAACTGACTCCTCCTCCTCACAGTTAATCTTATGAATGGCTGAAAGAGGGGATTTCTAAAACTCCAAATGTAAAATTACGGTTGATTACTCAGTGCAATGGGTCCAGCAGGGATTTATACCACACTTCAATACGCGATAGCTCCCGATGCCAGAAGCGTTGGGCCTTCCCTGGAAGCGCAAAGTCTCCTCTCCCCAGAAGCACCACACAACTCAGAGCCAGGGAGGATGGCACAGCCCTGCCTCCAGCCCTGCTCACGCTCACTCCCTGCAGGGTTTCGCTGCGGCCACACAAACACTCACTATGGACTGAACACGCAACGCTGGGTGTTGCCCGAATGCCATTCCTCTGCTCTGGCAACCAGTGCCTGGAGATCAGACAAACACGTAAAAAAAAAAAAAGTTTAAAAAGCAACAATAAAAATATTTGCAATTGTGTGAAGCATCCAAAGTTATCAATACAATCCCTTATGTTGTAAGGACATACAGTCCCTTATGTTATTGTCGAGCTAAGGGGTTGCTGGACAGGTTTAAAATAGGTGCTAGCGAGAATCAAGTGGAGATTTAAAAAGAGTGTGCGCATGCGTGTGCGAAATGTGCCTGCAGAAATACTACGGATTTCTCACTTCGTCTCAACGGCTTGGAAATAATTCTCTTTTTGGTTGAGTTACGAAACTGCAGCTTTGCCAGGAATTGCAGAAATAAGAGTTCTTTAACCACGTGCTTCTCCTTAGAGCAAGAGGAACCGCACAGAATGAAAAACTTAGAGAATGTGTTAAGCAACAGGAGACACACAAACCCATATTCTGGGGTTTGACATTAAATAATACAATCACTGTTCTCATTTACAGTCTATTGCCCTCACCACACAGGTCTGTGTCACTAGTGATTCTCAGGAGTTATCAAGTCCTTCCTCTCAGCTCTAAGTGTGCACATCACTCCAGAGAGTGCTGTACGACGCCTGCTCACAGCGCTAGAGCAGCGATTACAGAAGATAACGACAAAGAAGACTACAAGGTCCGTGATTTTTCAACAGAAAATTGTCTCAACACAAACAAAACCCATGGAGGGGCAGCCAACGCCGAAATCATTTCCAGTAAAGCTTTTTTCTGAGATTATTCAGCGTATTTCTGTTATTTTACCCTGCAATATATCAGTTCCTCCGTAACATTTCCATAACATGAAAAAAATCAATTATGTTTATATATTTATTATAATCTACATATTTTCCATAGCAGCTTTTCCACACAGTAAGATTAAATATACGCACCAAATAATCAGTGAAGTCCAGTAAAAAGACCTGTTGCGAGATTAAATAAATGAATTTATTTACGGTACTGCAGCTCTTATATTGCCAACTAGACAGCAACCAAATCCTACAAGTCCTACATAGAAGCACGACTGCCGATCAAGGTCCCTTAGGGTGGTGGCAGAATCAAAGAGAAGGCAGGAGGGAGAAGAGGTTTGATCTCCCAACATGGATTCATTAATAAATCTTCTTTACCCATCCAGGTTTTTCATAAGCCCCTTTAATAAACACTTCATTTCAAACCAGGAACGTTCCCAAATCAACCACATCATCACCCTTTATTTAAAATCAAGCCCCATTTTTACACGTATTAACTCCGAATGCTTTCTCATCCCAATGACGAGATGACTGATTAGAAGCCTTTGTTGACTTTTTAGCGCAAAGTTATTAGCCTGCAAATAAACCTTCAAATCCACACGAACATTTCAGGCGCGACAGTGTGGTTTTGCACACTACACAGGCACGAGTCTCTACTCCCTCCAACAGGTGCTTCACAGACACTATAAAAAGCAGTAAAAAAATTGCGTCCATCCCGCTAGGCTCTGTTCCAGAGTCGAACCTGGGGACTGTCCGACACTTGTGGGCAATGGCACACATGAAATCTGTCAGGGGCACTCTAAGTTGACTGCAAAAAAGAGTTAATTTAAGTTCTTAGAAAGTATTTCAGTGCCTCAGTTTGAACGTACTGGGTTACAGTGAGAGATGAGAGCAGGAAAACCCATCAGCTGCGAACGAATGCCAAAGCCGTTCCCGATGTCGGCTTTGTTTTGAGATGCAAACACAAATGGGATTCGTGTTACATGTCTGGACAAAAAAAAAAAAATTCCTCCTCCCTCAGACGATGGTAAATAATACTTGTTGCACTATTCAGACATTCAACTCGTTACTATGGGGAGCGACGTCCAACAATTTTGCGCTCGGATACATTTGCCTCAGGTATAACCATCATTATTTTCATTTCCGACGGACTGTTTAGGTTATATTCTACTTACAGTGTAAAAATATTAATGCTATTAGAATAACTTTATCTAAATTACAATATAAACTTTTCAAACTGCTTATCAGGGTCTTTGCAAAGACCTTTACGATGCCAAAGTCAAAGCATTTACACCCAAAAGACTGTTTTTAGGTGAACTCAGGTTTGGTCACTTTTCAGATGACTGAACACTTACAGTAAACAGCTGCGAGGATGCCGTGTTCCCTTTTTTTTACGACGGGGGACTTTTTAGTCCCTTTAAAGCCACGAGAAACCTCACAGGTCTTCCTCACAGGGTAGTTTATTCATATTCTGTGCAAAAAGTGAACTGAACGATCCTTTTTTTTTTTTTAGCTTTGAGGAATCGGTGTGAAGCAGCGTTTTCACAGCATGAACGACGCGGAAATAACTAGTATCTCAAACATGGAGTTGAAAATAATTACAGAACACGTAGTTAGTAGTAAAGCAACCTGATGGCTTAAAGCTGCAATATTCTTCTCACAGGGCAGAAGCGTTCAGTACTCTGCTTGGCCCACAGGGGAAACCGGCTTCCAGCAGCTTCTACCCAAGGCAAGCAGAACAATCTTTTCCCACATACCAGCCAACAAAACAGGCGTCCCCAGCGCCGCTGAGCGCAGGAACTGTTCTACCGGTGCTGGTAAGTGTCCCATATTTACTTACCTCGCGGCGAGAAAGGGAATGAAAGACAAACAAATCCCACAAAAGTTAATGAAAGGAAGATGTACGGCAGGGAAGGAGAAAGACTGCAGCTTCAACCCCAAGCCAGAGTTGCAGTCTACCATCGTAAGCAATAGACGTCATGCTGACACTCCCAGCCGTGCCGAGCCGGCTGTCTGAAGTCTGTCGCTTCCCCCCCACTCGATTTTGCTTGACCGGCGGTGACGAGTTTAGCAGAGTCCGCGGGGGAACATCCATCAATGAAAAGCATAGAGTAACAGTAAGATGGTGCAGATGCCAATAATGCTACCCAAGATGAGAGAATCTCGTCGTTTCCGGAGGTTGATCCTTTGGATCAGGCTGTTCACTGCTGGAAACCGATCTTTAAGAAGACTGAGTCAAGGTCATAGCAGCAAACAGTATCTTCACTAGCAAGCCCCAAGTTCTTTAATGTTTGAATGTTTCCAGAGATGGGGCTTCCATCACCCCCCTGAATCATCCGTCCCAGTGTTTCACCACTCTTAATGCAAAAAAATTCTTCTTCCTTTTATCCAATTTTCCCCCTTTCTGCTTGAAACTGCTCCCCCTTGTCCTATCCCTGCAGTCCCTGATAAAGAGCCCCTCCTCACCTTTCCTACAGGCCCCCTTTAAGTACTGGAAGGTGACTATAAGGTCACTTATGCATGCAACCTTCTCTTCTCCAGGCTGAACAACCCCAACTGTCTCAGCCTGTCCTTGCAGGTGAGGTGCTCCGGCCCTCAGAGAATTTTCGTGGCCCTCTGTATGTGGAAATCCCAGGGCTGCAAGAAATGCAGAACAATTCCCAAGCTGGAGAAAGCAGATGCAGTAAAAAGCCCTCAGGGACAGTCAGCAGGATCACAATAACACACAATGAGAGAGAAAGAGGGAACAGAACAGCTTAGAGTTCACATTTACACAGAACTCATCACCTAAATTACCAGCGTGCGAGATACTTTAATCTCCAATATTTGAAGCTTAGTTACTTATAATAATTGTATTTAAATAAGAACAAAAAAATATGGGGCAGTTACATAAAACACCTGTGGAATTTATTTAATGGAACTGTGTTACTGAAGGGAACAACCAAAGGCATCTGACTGAGAAAATCACGTACGTTGCTTGACTACACACTGCTCAAGTACAGCCTTAAGGAAGAACTCTTCCTTTTGGAAAGTCATAAAGCTGTAAATCCATCTTGTAATATGAAAAATACAGCTGCCAATGAGATAATAAGTTTCAAAGCCTCATGTCTCTGGAACTAAGACTCTTTCAAGGTCAAAGCTTATTGAATTTTTTTTTGCTCTTGCCGGCTACTAAGAACCGTAATGAAATTTGTGGGTTACCGAGACTCATCCTTTCAGGATGAAACGGTCTAATCAAATGATGCTCTCTGGGCTCTCGTGACCAAAAAGGAAGGAATAGTGGGAAAACAACAAACATGCATAACTTGACAGTCCAGCACACTCTTTAGCTATGAGCAGAGAACATGAGGAGAAACCAACAACCTAAAACCTTAACATCTCCAGGACTGGGACCAACAGGAGGACACTCAGGTCATGAATGCTCTTAGCTGTAAACCATAACAAGCAGCAGTGCTTGCCAAGCTTCAGCTCACAGTCTTGAAAGCAAAAAGCAAGTAAAATGAAACGATACTTCTATGAAAAAATGTAAAAGGGAAGGCTAACAAAAGGGTGTTGCAGATCTCCACCTGAAAATTAAGCTACACTGATTTTTTAACGGCATGAGGTTTAACATGGCCAAATGCCGGGTCCTGCACTTGGGGCACAACAACTCTATGCAGAGCTACAGACTGGGAGAAGTCTGTCTAGAAAGCTGCCAGGAGGAGAGGGACCTGGGGGTGTCGGTCGACAGCGACTGAACATGAGCCAGCAGTGGCCCAGGTGGCCAAGAAGGCCAATGGCATCCTGGCTTGGATCAGAAACCGTGTGATCAGCAGGTCCAGGGAGGTTCTTCTCCCTCTGGACTCAGCACTGGTGAGACTGCTCCTCGAATCCTGGGGTCAGTTCTGGGCCCCTCACCACAAGAAGGAGGTTGAGGCTCTGGAGTGAGTGCAGTGAAGAGCAACAAAGCTGGCGAAGGGGCTGGAGAACAGGCCTGATGAGGAACGGCTGAGAGAGCTGGAGGTGTTTAGCCTGGAGAAGAGGAGGCTGAGAGGAGACCTCATTGCTCACTACCTGAAAGGAGGTTGTGGAGAGGAGGGAGCTGGCCTCTTCTCCCAAGTGACAGGGGACAGGACGAGAGGGAATGGCCTCAAGCTCTGCCAGGGGAGATTTAGGCTAGAGATTAGGAGGAAGTTTTTCACACAAAGGGTCGTTGGGCATTGGAACAGGCTGCCCAGGGAGGTGGTTGATTTGCCTTCCCTGGAGGTGTTTAAGGCACGAGTAGACGAGGTGCTGAGGGACATGGGTTAGTGTTTGATAGGAATGGTTGGACTCGATGATCCGATGGGTCTCTTCCAACCTGGTGATTCTATGATTCTATGATTATAAGCAGTGTTCCAATTTGAGGAAAGACAACTTATTTACCACGTTTGTTACGAAGACACTTTAGTCAGGTTATCAGGCGAGACTGGTCAAAAATGCTCTGTTTGTTATCAATGACAACACCACTACAGGTTATCAGCCACTGGCATCACTAAGCGTTCTGATCCCCAAATGACAAGAGTGAAAAATGTCACTGTACCACTGCTTGTGCACCGGCAGCACAAATTTTTAGGAAAGGATACTAGCCAAGGTATTCATCTTGCTCTGTATCGACTTCAACATCCCCCTCTGCGAAGTCATATTTTCTTTAGTTGCCATGGCAATGCTGGAGAAAGAAAGAAAAAAAAAAAGAGAATGGATCAAGTTGTTGGTGCTAAGAATAATCCACAGCTAAAAGAAGAGGCAAGTAAGCAGGCAACGCTTCTTTAGAGAACAATGAATGACGTGGAGCGAGATGAATGAAACCACATTTTCCCCATTAATCTTTATCCTTTACACTTCAATGATTTCTCTTTTTATACAAGCCATTAACAACTGAAAACACTGCAACTGCTTGAAACAGGCAGGGGTTTGGCCTATTGCCTTCAGCCCCAACGAAAAATGGTTCTGCACGACAAAGCAATCCTAAAGGTGCTCTTCTGGCCCAAGAAGAGTTTGATATCACTGCAGTCCCACTCATTTTCACTCTAGAGAGCACGTGAAATTACCAATCTGCCATCAGGAAACAACGGCTGTAGAAGTATTAAGCAAATAAGAGCCAGGTCACAATTAAAAATCAATTTGCAAAGNGATTAGGAGGAAGTTTTTCAAGGAAAGGGTCATTAGGCATTGGAATAGGCTGCCCGAGGAGGTGGTTGATTCACCTTCCCTGGAGGTGTTTAAGGTACGAGTAGACGAGGTCCTGAGGGACATGGGTTAGTGTTTGATAGGAATGGTTGGACTCGATGATCCGATGGGTCTCTTCCAACCTGGTGATTCTATGATTCTATGACTAAGAGGAGATAGAAGTGCTGTTTGAGACCAACACAGCTCACAGAGCTTTAGAGAGACGGTTTCTGGATAATCAAGCTGGGAGAAACAGTAACCAAATCTCTGAAGACATCTAAACACAACAGAGCATTGATATCCACTTCAACTCGGGATTAATGCTGCCCTCTGACACCAGAGAAGTGGGAAAAGCTTGGAACCTCCTGCATTAAAGTCTCTTCCTACCGAGCCCCACCTGACTGTCTTCCCTAAACTGAAGAAACTGGTGTTTAATGGAATCAGATCTAACAATGCTTCCATCACAGCAAAGCCAAAATACATGTTTGAGCTTTAGTCCTAATGAAGAATATCAACCCTGGGTGGCTAAGTTTTCACCCTCTGTTTCTTTACTAATACAAGCTCCAGCTGTGTGTACTTTATCCAAATACAAGAACACGATATATTTCCAATTTCAAATCTAACACATTCCGGAAGCTGGAAAAAAAAGCAACTGTGCTCTTGAAAATAAGACACTTAAATGAAGATTTTAAAAACCTATTCAGCTGACGATATTTTTTCTCTACCTCAAACTTCTCTGCAGATCGTAAAACAAAGACTTGCAGGATAAAAAATGGAAGCACAGGCTACTACTCATAGCCCCAGGTAATATTTTACGTAGGTACTTCAAATGCAATAGCTTTGTCGAGACAAGCTGCACAGACTCATTTACACCTAGAGAAACAGTATATAAAAGTTTAGACTCTGGAGCTAAGGTGCTTCAGAAGGAAAAGCGTGACAAATACCGCTCTCCTTGGCTGGCAACGCATTTCAAAAAGCAACAAAGTAGGACATAAATACCACGTGGCTGGATAATAACTCAGAAAATGACACCTATATTGCTACCGACTATACTTACATGAATAACAACCATTGAAACAAGTTCTTGGACAAGTCTGTGAGCCTTTAACGTGGAGGGAAAATGTTTTGGAAGAATAAAAGTCAAGTGGAAAAACACAATAAAACAGATATAAATATGAGAAGATGGAACCAAAGTTGTAATTTCAGAGGAGAACAAACAGATAGGAGAACACAAAATGCATCTTTTACCCAATATAGATGTTCACATTTTCAAGAGCATTTTAAGCTTGTTCACACTCAAGTGTCTGTACCCAGACATGATACAAAGATCACAGCTCACGTAAGCATCATTTATAAGAAAAGTAAGGGTACAAAGCACTGAAACACTCAGTCCAAGTCCAACGTTATCACCAAGTTCCGCAGTATAAACCGGACACTGCATTTTACATACGGCCTTGACATTTACTGCTGAACTCTCTGCATGTACTTGGCCAATATATCTGGTTCTCAAGCACTGTTCTGGACTGAAATCATCTCGTTTTCAAGGCTTGGGCTTATCTTTCTGTAACAGTTAAGATGTCAAAACAACATTTTCCTAGATATCACTACTGGAGTACTTAGGTTGACCTTGCATTTCAGTACTGGCAAGTGATAAAAAACAGACCTCCACCCACATTAATGTGTCTTTCCAGGCAAAAATCTGGCAGCAAATACCACACACACACCTTCTATTTGTACAGTTATTAAATGTAGACCTGGCATTCCTGGTATTTTTATAACAAAGGTCATTTCATATATTTTATTTCAAATTTCTCTCTGAACACAACATCTGGAAGGAGCAGCTCGGCATCGTCGCAGGCTCTACAGTCAGGATCACAACCCTAACAGTCACAACCCTAACAATTGTCCTTCCAGACTTACGGCAAAAGGTCAGCATCCGTTCACAAACACCTCGAAGAAAACAGCCCAGATCAATGAACCCTGAGGTATTTCTGGAGCAGTGAGTCCCGCTGGGCTCCCTTCCATCCTATCTGCCTACTCCTTCTCGAGCAGCCCTTGACACACAATCTTCAGCCTTCCCATAATGTGCCAGGCAAAAAGGGAAAGGGAATTACTTGGTTCTGCTACCACCTCCTCCGGTGGGGGCTGCCTTTCCCAACTCTGTTTCACCCATAAAAACTAAGAGCTCACCAAACCCAAGCCTGGGGGCTATAAGTGATGGGATTTTGGTTTTAGCAGTAGCGGAACACCTTGGAAAACAAGATCAATTCATCACACAGAGATAGATGAGACACGAGTCTACAGACTAGGAGAAGTCTGTCTAGAAAGCTGCCAGGAGGAGAAGGACCTGGGGGGTGTTCGTTGACAGTCGACTAAACATGAGAAAGCAGTGGCCCAGGTGGCCAAGAAGGCCAATGGCATCCTGGCCTGGATCAGAAATGGTGTGACCAGCAGGGCCAGGGAGATTCTTCTCCCTCTGGATTCGACACTGGTGAGACCGCTACCCGANTCGCCTTCCCTGGAGGTGTTTAAGGTGCGGGTAGACGAGGTCCTGAGGGACATGGGTTAGTGTTTGATAGGAATGGTTGGACTTGATGATCCAATGGGTCTCTTCCAACCTGGTGATTCTAGGATTCTAAGTGATAGAAGGGCCAGCCTATGGCTCATGTAGCTTCCATGTTACAGAAGAGACTCTTCCAATAGCTCTAAACATTGGATTCCTTTAAATAGAAACATGCATTGACAGGGCAAATCAATACGTTATTTTAAGGATATATTAGCATTGTGTAAACTTGAGCATAGATTAGGAAACTGGGAGTTCATCAGTCATAAAGAGACTACAAACAGCTTGATAACAAGGAGCCAAAACCCTGATGTTTCCAATCAGCAGCTCTATAAGAGAGAAATTTGAATTGCTAGGAAGTGAGTTGGAAAGAAATAAAAGTCTCTGAGCAGTACACAGGAACAATTCCTTAGTAAGCCCTTCACCCTCCTCAACTTGGTACTTGTCCTGCTGAAGTCTCAATACAGGTTTTCTCAAAGCCCTCCTGAATTAAGCCACATGTTTTCATAAGACGCACCCGATGGCTCATAAAGGCATCCACTAATTTACAGAAGTGGAAATACACAATGACTGCCAGGATATAAAGTGTTCCTGAGACACCTCCAAAATGCCTGTGGAAAGAATTATTACAGATTACCACGGAACACAAGGTTCCTGTTTTAACATCTGAGGAGTGAAAATGTTCCACTTCATATAAAAAGCCATGATGCAACAGTTTTAAGTTCACAGATTACAAGACTGGAATGTTCTTTTTTTTTTTTTTTCCACAGAATTTTGAAGAATTCAGCTCAACGGGCCAGGTTTTATTGAAGGGCTCTGAAGAAAAAAAAAACTCTAGCGATTACCATTTAAAATATGATACGGTCTAGTAATTAAATGTAATTGTGATATCCATGAACAAGAGTTTAACAGGATTCCCGCTACCATTAGCAAGTCAAAATTCAAGTGAAAAGCGCTGTTCTTCATGTATAATTCGATCACTGAAAACACGAGCTGGGTTAGCTTAAGCCTTTCTATCTGCAGACAAGAGTATTAAATGCAAGCGCTGTCAGGAAACACACAGCTCCTGGCGATGAGTCCACTGATCGTACAGCCTTAAGCACTGCAGCTTCCTCATATCCTTCATTAGGCAGTTTTGGTTTCATTCCCACCCCTAACATATGCTCACAGACGCGCTGCTGCCACTCGTCCACTGACAAATCCATTCTTTATAAAATTAATCACATCCTCCCCATTCACAATATTGGCCCCATTTAGTTACTCGGCACCATGATCTCCCCAGGTCAAGAAAACCTTCCCCTTACGTTTGGGATAAAAGATTAAACGCTTCCTACTCAAATCAGGATGACCCCGTTTTAACGTTTCGTATGAAACCAGCATGAACTGTTCTCGGTGCCATATTGGCCTGAACTACTACAGCTGGGTGTAAACCAAGTTTCTAAAACCAGATGGTACTTCTGCTGTCTATATTTAATATTAAAGCACTGCTGAAGTACAACATTAAAGATCGTTGTGCTACGGGAGGAACCTCTTCTAGGGAAGCCCGAGGTCACAGATGCAAAGGGCCCACCCATCTCTTCTACAAATCAGCAGGAATCTCTCCAATCCCTGTGCTTGCAGATGTATCTCCTCAACATTTTGCTTGCATTTCAAGTTTGTCCTTGGATGTTCAGCAGTGCCGTAGGCCTGCAAGCAAACAAATTTCTCTTCAAAAGTATATTTGTACAGAATTTGCAGGTTTTGATGGCATGAAAGTGTATAAAGTCATAAACATTTCCAGCCATTGTCACAGCCAAACTAGACTTTAAGGCACGGGTGGACGAGGTGCTGAGGGACATGGGTTGATGTTTGATAGGAATGGTTGGATTCGATGACCCGGTGGGTCTCTTCCAACCTGGTTGTTCTCTGATTCTATGAACACACTTTTGATGCTGTTTGCCTGGGATGCTAAGTGGTTTTACCCAGCCTGATGGTTAAGCTGTTGGGTATTCTCAGCCCACGCAGCAGCCACAGACACACAGCCTCTGATCAAGTAAAATGTACCAAAAAGTCAACTCCTTCCATTCAGACAGCTCAGTCAAATCTACATTGATGAAAAACTAAACCACAGCGCCAACAGAATAAGACACAATTTTAAAAATCAAATAATTCATAGATTACTGGAACTTGTGCTTCATTATGTGCTTTGTGAATCATACTTGCTCATTGTTTGATAGGAATGGTTTTGGACTCGATGATCCGGTGGGTCTCTTCCAACCTGGTGATTCTATGATTCTGATTTAAATTCACGGCAATGTCTGTGATTAAGGGAATGGCCTCTGCAACGCTGCACAGAAATGCAGGCTCTGGTTTAAATCAGGAGAAATTCTGATTATATCACTTATTCCTTGTGCGTATATATATATTCATATCTATAAATGCACATGTATGTGCAAATATATAAATGCATAAGCACACACACAAAACCTTACAAATTCCTTTAAAGATTATCGTGTCTTTTGATGAAGCCCAAGATGAAAACAAAAGGAACCCAGATTTTGCCTAGACGCTCTGGCAAGGCTCTTCTGAAAAGAGCTAAGATTCAAATTCCAATTCATAGAATCATAGAATCACCAGGTTGGAAGGGACCCATCGGATCATCGAGTCCAACCATTCCTATAAAACACTAAACCATGTCCCTCAGGACCTCGTCTACTCGTGCCTTAAACACCTCCAGGGAAGGTGAATCAACCACCTCCTCGGGCAGCCTGTTCCAGTGCCAAATGACCCTTTCTGTGAAAAACTTCCTCCTAATCTCTAGCCTAAATCTCCCCTGGTGGAGCTTGAGGCCGTTCCCTCTTGTCCTGTCCCCGATCACTTGGAAGAAGTGACACTATTCACACTATTCCACTCTGTAAAGCCAAGATTCAATGTAAGTGAATTTTTCCCTTTTATTAAATCCTAATTATCACCTGAAGAAATAGCCAAATATAGAAGGAGATGATTTGTTAGAAAAATATATCCATGGTTTTTTGTCTGGTTTCAGAGTGCAAATGGAGTAATCCAATCTGTTAACACATTAACACTGACAAACCAGCCTGAACCAGGCCTTGGACACAGGACTGCAATGAGATCCTCAGAACTTGTCACAATGTACATGTGAAACTATCAAAGAAAGGAAAAAAAAATCAAGCTGAGCCAAACTAAAAATATAAACTGTTGGAAAACAAGAAACAAATCATTTGCTATTTTGGAAAAGCGATAATGTTTGAAAATGAAAACTCAAGAACACCAAACACATCAAGCAAAATTGCTGCTTGTATTTAAATATGGGCAAGGCAAGCGAACGCTGTTCCAAAGAACTGCAGTACCAAGTGTCACATCCCACTCCTTTCTGCAAAGGAATCTGCTGCAGTAAGAACCCACGGCACGCAATTCGTTTAAAAACCGATTAGAAGTTTAGCGCTAAGAAAACATCTGGAATGGCAGCCCTACGCGTCACACTAATTAATTTTCAGCAGAGGTACCCGGGAATGTCCTTGCACCTAAGTTTGGTGCCACGGAGGAACCACACGCAGGGAGTCGGGCTCCATATTTCTTTGGTCTTTCCTCCACAGAACATTAGAGTGAGGGTTTCATGAGTGGTAACGGGGTCACTGCTACGTGATGCATCAAGAAAAGCCTCTGCACGCACAGTGAAATGCTTTCTAGACTCTAGAATCGCTGCTTAATAACAACTCCTAAAAAACTGAGAAGTGATTTCTTAGCCTCCCGAATTACACCCAAATAATGAGTAATGAACCACAGCAGATGCGAACCTTGAAGGGAGAGCAGTGTGAGTAGCCAGAATGAGCTAATTACATCTCACTTCACTCAAGCAATCTGCATTCAAACACCTTCAATCCTCTTTTTGACTTGGTTTACAATAGATAAAGCAATTGATAGTCGTGTGTTGGGTAAATTTCTATCTGACAGAATCACTTAAAATGCAGCAGGATTTACCACCAATTAATATCATATCCAAACACCTGCAATTACAGAGATGACAGAAGTAAAACAAAAAAATTCACCCTGGTTTCAATAGAATCAGAACTGAAATGAATGACACAGATGAAATCACATTTCACTGTAGTTACTAAACAAGCTCTTTTTCTACAGAAAGACACGTAGCACCTTTTTGGCAATAACTACTTCTTCTACTAAGAAGTTAATTTACTACAGATAAAAATTGATGCAACAAGGAGTGCTGGAATCCAGCCTCTTCGATATAAATGTTAATTTATTACAGAAGGAATGCCTTGGGTACGCTGCACCAAGGAGCTCTGAACCAAGCCACGCGGGAGGGACTACGGCTGTGGAGTCAGTTTGTAGTCAACCACAGGACTATGGGTCCCACAAAAGAAGCTCAAAGCAGTTTTATATCAGCCAGGACACCTATTGATGGCACCACGGAGCTTCCAAGAGGGCTCAAAGCTGCTGGAGGAACTGGGTGAATATGCCAGTAGCTGCTGAGTTTGGCAAATGTCTTTATGAGGCTGCGGCGAGATGATATCTGCGTTTTCAGACGTTATTGAACTAGCCACTTCGGGTTCATCATCGCACATTAATGTGGTTTAACACATTCTCCCACCATGTTAATTACACTGTGTGGACTTAAGTCAGCCAACCCTTAATGGACACAGAGCCTTGCCGTACCTCTAATTACTCTTCTTGATCGCTAATGCCAGTGCGTGCATTATCTGAAAGCGTATCTCGCTTTATTTCTTCCTTTTTTTTTTTTTCCAGTTTAAAAGCAACAATCTAAAACATAAACCCATTAAGTCAGGCGCTCTGAATTATTGGTTTCCAAAATCCCAGCGTTCAATGGAAGACTGGGAAGGGCACAGAGGATAGAAGTAATTTACGATGCTACCGTTCTAAAATTTCCAGGGCAGTTAGAGAAGGTATCACTCAAGCATTCAAACCACATAAAAAACCCTAAAAGATAAGTAACTATCCAACAACAATAACCTGTCAAGTCCTTATGGGAAAAGCCTTTATCTGTATCAGATGCACAGCAAGGCGCTGCATACAAGGGATTACAGAAAAGCACATTTATAGAAAAGCATCACTGTGAGGAGAAACAGCTTGACTACTGCAATAGCCCTCGACGGCTCAACCCGAGATTCATTCTGGTTGAGCCCTTTGGTTGTGTAGGGACTACTCACCTTTGAACAGAAAAGCCAGTTTTCTAAACTAGGAAGAATAAACACCATGATGTCGCCACCGAACAGAAAAAAAGCCGAACCCCACCAGCCCTTCATTGTAATTCTGCCTAGGGTTGTAAACAATACAGCTATTGTGCAAATGAAACGACCGATATCTTTAGACACAATTCAATGTCAACTCTGATTGTGCAGAACAGAATGAAAATTAGTAAGTTCGTTCCTACCTTATTGTTTCTTCTATCAGTCGATCTGAGCTGGAAGCCAAGAGAAAAAAAAAGTGAAGTTAAAAAAAGGAACAAGCAGTAAGTGTTATTTTAGATTATTAAATCAATGATCACCATAACATAAACATTAATAATTTTGCCCTTAGAATGCCTTATTTCAGGGTAAAAGTTGTCACTTTTGGCTACTATGCAGATTTAGCAGAAGAGAAGAGGCATAGGGTATCCTCTGGAGCAGCATTTCCTAACTGCATGCAAGAGCAGACGCATAAAGCACTGAGCAATCAGAAAAAAAGGGGAATGGGCTCCATGATTAATGGCAAATCGATGATAACTGAGCCTGGAGAGCACCCGGTACCCAGGGCAGTCTGGACAGGAGCACTAGAGAAGGAAGCACCTCATTTTATTGCTTTTTAATTCTGGTCATTCCTGCCCACCCCTTCAAAGAAATGTAATTAAATGCTGCGACTCGGTTCCAGGTAATAAAATCTCAAAACACTGCTTCAGAGCTAGTTACCAACCACCATTTTATGGTGGTTAATGAGGCAAGTTCTTTCTATAGTAATACCAGTTGGATGAGAACTAAGCGATGCTGATGGGAACAGAATACAAACTATCTGTAACAGAAAGACCTTGATGACACCGGCCCCTTCCCCCGCGCTTCTACACATTCATCGAGTCTGCATGTAGCATCGCTGGGAAAAGGACAAGCCGAAAATACAGCATCACAGAGAGAGAACATTTCAGTTAAAAAATGGATGTGTGAGATTAAGATGACAAACAAGATGCTCTGAAGACTGGAGCAATTTCTCTTTTTTCTGCGCTCCGCTTCTTACAGACAGGTTTTTTAATCACCGTTTCACAGCCAATTATAAAATCCTAGGAAAAAAAATATCCTGCTACAGCAACCACCATCTCAAAGGTGGGATAGGTGACTGCATCCCTACTTGCCACATTGCAGGAACAATGATGTATCCCTACAACTGGAAGGGGTGACTGCAACCCTGCTTCCCATACTGCAGAAGCAATGATGCATCCTTACAGCTGAAGAAATTACTGCATCCCTGCTTCCCGTTTGTAGAAAAAATGATGCATCCCTGCAATCACAGAATAACCAGGCTGGAAGGGACCCACTGGATCATCGAGTCCAACCATTCCTATCAAACAGTAACCCATCGCCCTGCCTACCCCACAGATTTAAACAAAGCCTTGCAGAATAACTGAAATAAATGCGAGTACACAGTTTAAGAAGGAAATCAATCTGACAGAAAGAAGTTTTATGTTGTATTGGATATTGCTTTTAGTATTAAAGCAGAACTTATTGCTGCCGGACTAAAAAGGATTAAAAGACGCTGCAAGGGCACGACCATCTCCATCTTCCATCCTCCCTGTTCCAAGTGCTTCACCACCTCAGGAAGGGAAAGGCATCAACAGCCTGCGGCGCAGCACAGTTCTGCCTCTGACTCAGCCGCCGCTGCCCGATTTGGAATCTTTCTTCTACCCACAGAAATTCTGGAGATCCCCCCACACCTCCAGCTGGAGGCACGGGGAAGGAGAGCGGGGTGTGGCGTGCGCACGCGTGCGTGAATTGCTCTGGGGAGGGGGGAGATGCTAACAGAACGTCCTTATTTATCTATGAAGAGGAGTGAAAACATGCCGCTTGCTATTTCAGTCTCGTCCAGGGCTTGAAATACGGAGAGAGCACAGAGAGCACTAAAAATATTTTGTCCAATTTTAAGTTGAGAGGGGCAGCAAACTGGGGCAGCAAACGCTGAAGATGCCAGAACACTTCTTTCTACTCCCAAAACAAAGCCACGCTCCGAAGAGTCACATCAGTGATGCCAGGACATCCGTTTAATCAAATAAAACCACTTCCATTCCCTGTGTGGTATTTACTACCGGTGGCAAAGAGAAGAAAAACACCGTAGCTATGAACACAGAATGATGTAAGCACTCTCGAGTCTCGCAGCATCGGATGACGTCCCCGAGGCAAGCAGAACAGAAAAGCGATGCATTCAAGTTATCTGTAATCACCGATTCTCAAATATATAAAATTCAACTGAGAATGTGCCTTTCGCACAGAGTCTCTAACAGACAAGCGTATTATGTGGGCAGCGCATAATGAGAATAAACTGTAAAACCATCGGAAAACAGTCTGAAAAGCAGGAACGGTGTGCAAGAAGGCACCATTTTTAAAAAGTGTTTGATTTTTTAAAATTTATTAACAACAAAACCATGCTGGAAGCCTAGCTGGAAATAAGTTGGACTCACAAGCATTCTGTGGAACAAATCATTGCTACAACAGTTCTACTTAAAACCCAACCCTGGGAAGTCATCACCAGCTCTTTGTCCATTTAACTGACAAAATTAAGAGTATTTTCCCACTGATGAGCTGAAGGTGGCAGGGAAGCTGAGCACATTCAGAGACCTCGAGTGAACTAGGATGTTCTCCACGGTTTTCAGAGCACTAAATTAGGCTTACCAGCTAGCAGCGGAGACACTAACTGCTCTTTATGTTAGAGAAAGCTGTAGTTGGGCAGTTTTACTACTTAATTGGAGATGCAAACACAAAAAGTATATTAAAGCTTCAATTGTATTTCACTGCATTTTTATACACGCATGTATATTCTATGATTCTATGGAACAGGCTGCCCAGGGAGGTGGTTGATTCACCTTCCCTGGAGGTGTTTAAGGGACGGGTAGACGAGGTCCTGAGGGACATGATTTAGTGTTTTGATAGGAATGGTTGGACTCGATGATTCGGGGGGTCTCTTCCAACCTGGTGGTGATTCTATTCTATGATTCTATATGTGTATGAAAATAAACCCTGGAAACACAGTTACGTCTAAAATTATGACAGGTAGAAATTATTTCTGGGTTTCTACGTTTTTATTAACAGTTCTCCATCCTCACAAGAAAACATTTCTTCCTAAGATCTCATCTCAATCTGCCCTCTTTCAGCTGGAAACCATCCCCCCTCATCCTCTCACTGCACTGATAACACGCACTTGTATAAAATCTCCTGAAGTCTTTCAAAGTTCTTGGCAAACACAGACGGTAAAGAACAGTTACAGTGATACCCAAACAGATGCAGGCAGTCATTCCATCATTTTACAGTTCATAAGCATAGAAAGTGACTGCCAGATTTAGAGACCAGGAACACTGAGTATAACAAGGGCCCAGAGACCTATGGGAAGTTTGCAGATCTCTGACCATCAATAACCTGCTTTACACAAATAGAAGTTGTTCTCACGGGTATGAATAATGTTCACTTCAACTGCTTTGACAGAACAGAAAATCAAATTGAAAGAGGTAATTTTGCTTAACTCACGCATTCAAAACACGACAAAAAGAGGCTCTTAAAAAAACCCCAAACAAACATCCCTTGACTTAGTTCTTCTTTTCCAAGCAGTGACAACCAATCCCGTGGCCATTACCTCATGAACATCCAAGCAAGGAAACGATGGATCTGCGCAATATTAATCTGATTCGCCATCTGTTTCAATAAGCTTTGCATTTTCCCCTGTCAAGACAGATGGCACTTCGACAAAGCCATTTAAAAATACTATAGGAAAGAAACGCTGGAAGATGCTGAGGCAATCACCTACGGTAATAAACGGCACGAATCCAAGGGTGGCGGCCATGCATGTGAAACAATCAGGCCCCTGCGCAACTGCTGTCTTCAGAAAAGATCGTACACTTTGTCATTTAACTATGCAGACAGGTAGATTAATCCAAAGGCAAAATGAAGTGAAATGTGCCTCTCTGATAGAAAAGAAGCCTGCCCGCCACATCAAGCTTTTGCAACTAGAGAAAGAGTTTTATGTTCTTTGGGTTTTTAAAGCAAATCTCTGTGTTAGTAGTCAAAATTCAGTATATAGATGACTACTCAGGTAAGGGCTGAGCCTCTCTCACATCTATAGGTTTTGCTGCTAACTTACCAGCTAGGAACCCCATCCAGGCACTTGGCAGAGAAACAAGACACAGCAGTGAGACTCATCTGCACGCAACTCATTTCCCAGAGCATTATAAAGCCTTCAGATAAAATTAAGGGCAATATTATCACGAAGAATAATTTTAAAGGCTCAGGGAAAGCCCCTGCAGAATAAATTAATGTAGCACTTGATTACTCTCTTTCTTCCTTTCATAAAGAATAATTATAGAAATAATAATTTTATTTTGCTCTTTCTCGAACTGCAGGATTAATCACCGGCCTCGGCGCTCAAACTGCCTGCATTAAATCTTTTGTATGTTCACAGTCCTGGCTCACCAGGCAACGCAGAGTTCCCACAAATGCAAATACTGCGAAACATACTTGATATTCTAATACGAATGTACAGATTATGAAAAAGCAAATCAGAGTTATGCAGCCAGATACTTCCACCATAATCAATCCTAACTCAAAGGTGAAAGAAACACTGTGCGCACAACTCAAACTCATTTTCTGCTTGCCATCAAGATAAAAAACGCTGAAGAACTTTTTAAAAACTTAACTAGAAAAATGGAAAGCAGAACACCTTTTTTTTCCTGTGATAATCACAGAATCACAGAATCACCAGGTTGGAAGAGACCCATCGGATCATCGAGTCCAACCATTCCTATCAATATCAAACACTAAACCATGTCCCTCAGGACCTCGTCTACTCGTGCCTTAAACACCTCCAGGGAAGGCGAATCAACCACCTCCCTGGGCAGCCTATTCCAATGCCTAATGACCCTTTCCGTAAAAAACTTCCTCCTAATCTCTATCCTAAATAATAAATAAGATTATTTATAATCTTAATCTTAATAATAAACAAGAGACTCCAGATTTTAAGACTTGTCTTATGCTTCATCCAATTTAGTGTCAAAGAGCGAACCGCACTGGAGCTGCTCAGCCAGACTGGACATCTTCAGATGTTAATGAAGACAAATATTGGTGTAGAAGTCCACCCCTTGACTGAGACCTAACACAAGAGCACGGCGAGACAAACACACCTAGGGTACGTGACACCCAACGAGAGAAAATTTCTAATAGAGGACTGAGCAGCCAACACAAGATTTGCTGCTGTGTTTTTATTTAAGAGCAGAGGCAGCACCTGCTATGAATTCACAGCATGCAGCGGCACAGGCAGGAGAAGGAATACATTTACTGATGGAGCACACATCTCACATTTCCAGCACGAGAGCAGCTAGCTGGCCACAAAGAAAGATGCCAGGCAAAATGGGCAATTTCAGGGATGAATAGTTTGCCCACGGAAACCATTCTGAAAGCAGAGAAAGGTTCAAATACAGATGAAAACTGTCATTGTTCACAGGTTCCCTTTGTATGGTAATTAAGGCATAAATCTGATGCTAAGGAGAGAAAATATTTTCACGCTTCCTGTAGGCAAAATTAAATAAGTGTCCACAACAACCAAAACCCAGCGTTAAGTCAGCGTATAGATTTCCTCCAAAGGAAAAATACAGTAATATCACACCTACAAACTCTGAACATGTAAGTAAGCTTATTTCTGTGTGGATGAGGTACTGAGGGACATGGTTTAGAGACTGGTGGGAATGGTTGGACTTGACGATCCGGTGGGTCTCTTCCAACCTGGTGATTCTATGATTCTGCAGATCATCATCCTGAGGAGTCTGACACCCAGTAATCACTTACAATTAGAGTGAGGAATAGTTGTAAAATCAGAAAAGAAAAAAAGCCCAACAGCACGACATCAGGTTGCTTCTAATCAAGGTGAGCGATTTGTTAAATCTAGAATAAAATGCACTGAACATAATCATCGCTCTAGGCAGGAGTTAACCAACACTCCTTGGTACAGAATTTCATGCCAGGTGCTTCACATGTACCTTGTATATAAGAAAAAAAAACAACAACACAAACATATTCTTTGCTGTAGGAGAGAACCTGCCAAAGGATTTCCACGAATATTAACTGGTGGTTGCTGTTGGGGAGACCTCCTCACTCCAACCTGCAATCCTAGGACACAAACTTCACTGCAAATTGCACTCCTAGCGACACCACGAAGTAATTACCTCAACTGCTCATCAATTCCATCAATGAGGACTGAAGAGAAGCTAATCTAAGTACGACTTTGCAGCTAACATCAGTGACATGTCTGCACGTGCACCATAACCAATAAAAAGATGAGTTGTTCTAACTCAATTTAAAGAACAATTTAATGGATGCAAGCAAATACCAAGGGATGCTCTCCCTTTGCGGGGAGATTCCTGACCCAGGGATCTACCTTCACAGGTCTGAGAACACCAACAGGTCATTTGTCCTCAATTTCCAAAGGGTACATTGTGCACCCCCACTGAACTCCGTGGACTTGTCTGGGAATTATCAACAGAGTGAAGGAAACGTTTCTGCAAAAGGAGGAGTTCGCCAAGAAAGCTCTTTGGCACATCGGAAGACTGGAGAAGAGCGCTTGATGTTTGAAAGCCCCAGGAGGGTGAGAGACAGCCATACTTCTTCCTTTAAAGCTCATCTATAAGGAAATAAGAGCCTTCTCAATAATCGGCACTACAGAGTTTATCCAAAGCTCACAGCTAAAAACTTAAAATGAAAGCAGCTCCTCTTGCCTAAATGAAGCGCAGCCGCTGGTTGCCTGTTCGCAAGCGCAATCCCAGTGCCAGGACGGCACCAACAGCCACATAATGAGGTTTCGAGAGGCTCTCTGTTCACGGCTGTGAAAGGTCCTGGACAAATTGACCCTCCCGTATAATTGCTCCCTATTACCCACAGGAACAAAGTTAAATGAGCTGAGAAGGGCAGCCCTTACTGTAAGGCATTATCAGTAACCACAACTGTCAGAACAATTCCAGTAACTTACTAATGGATTGTATCGGCATTTCCTCAAATCCTACGGGCCCTAGGCAGAACTAGCTTTCAGTGGAAGTGCTGTTTTCATTATTTCTTCTGGTTTAAAACATTTAATTTAGACAATGCCTTTAACTAAAGCTAAAAACCCTCGAAACCAAGCAATACAGCCTTCGATATCCAACACTAATCTGATGAAAAACACGCTGTACCAAAGATAACCTGCCATTATGGCTTTGATGGGCACACAAATACAAGATAGATGCACAACTTACAAGAAACAAAAGCTATTTGTAATCTNGGACATGGGTTAGTGTTTGATGGGAATTGTTGGACTCAATGATCCGATGGGTCTCTTCCAACACGGTGATTCTATGATTCTATGATTCATCAAACCACTGGTAATGCAGCACACCGAGGTATTTACCACACAGCAGCCAAGAACGAGAGCTGCATTCTGAAGCATCAGTACAGAGGTTCAAATTAAGTGAACTCCACAATGATATTTATACAGTAAAATGTGACTTTCCAGAGCTCCACTCTGTATGTGAGGAAAATGGAAATAATCACTATTTAACACATCCATACGCATCAAATGAGGTTCAACAGCTTGTTTTCACTGGAACAGCAAATGAGTAAGCACTTAAAGAAAAAGGAAGTACAGAGCCACGTGGACAAAAAAAAATTATGACATTTTGCATTAGAATAATAAGGGATTCTCAGATTCCACATGATAAATTCTATAAAAACTCCACAACTGCTGATTCTGTTTGAAAGATGCATTTACTTAACTGAACCAACCCATGGAAAAAAGGATTTCAGTACCTGTCAAAGTCCTAATTTCAATACAGACAAGGGGAAGCTGTCCTAGTTAAGGAAGAGGGTTGAAAAGAGAGCTAAAAACAAATAAAACACGCATCACTGACTTGTTTATTTCTGAAGGGAGCAAGAAACTTCAGAAACAGACAGAGCTCTGAAGTTCGAAGCCTGGTTTTATATCTCTCCCTCTCCCCAAATCAAGGGCATCATGTTGTTTCTAAGATAAAGCCCGGAACTGAAAACCAGGGCAGAGTTTTAGTCCCAACCACCCTTTTTCCACGATATATTCAGGTAACCTTTCACGCCGTGTTATGAGGGTTTGTTCCTCAGTATCTGTAGCCCTTCTGAAAGGCCTGAGATGGTTTTTGCAGCCACTTTCCTGGGAGCATGCGGAAGCTCATGCATAAACCTTCACATTTTACAGAGATGAAAAGCTAACAAAGAGTTGGAGGTTTTTAAAGCTAACACCTGTGACTGCAGGTGTTCATCTGTGATATCACCTGGATACCACCTGTAATATCACCTGGTTAATTCAGTTTTGCACTCCAAGTTATAAGGCAGCCCCCTAAACAAGTTTAACCGCACGCGCGTGGCAGGTTTGTTGGTCCCACCTACTCTTTTCTTCAAATATCATTCATTTTAGACACGTTGAAGTATAAAAATAACACAACAGTCACCAATGTCAGGCAAATTCCTGATTACAGTGTTTTGTTACAGCAACTCAGCTATAAGGAAAGCACACAAATAAACCTTGAGAAGCTAATATATTATTTGCCTTAGCATTTTGGGGTAGGTTTGGTTGTTTAAGTCCTAAGTACAGCACAGGCAGACGAAAAGCACTAGTTGATTTCACTCTAATGAAGCTTAACGCTATTTTTAGAGGGAAAACCTCTTAAATACTGAAGTGCTTGGCTGATTTTCACATTCTTTTATTAAGTTATTTATAAATAATAATGATACTCAGGAGAGCGTCTTCCTTCACTGCCTGAAAGCTTTGAACCTCCCCAAATTCTCATTAAACTGCTTCAATAACTTGCTCACACCGTCATATAATTACAGTTGCATAATAAGCAGTGAAGTTTCTTTTTTTTTCCAGAAGACACGCACCGTCTCCCTCACTGATGAATATTTACTATTAAAATAAGGAAATAGGTAAGCTGTGCTCGGTCTGGTGCCGCAGTTAAGTACGTGCTATGCTCAAGTCTCATATTCAGTCTGGGACTGTTAGAGGAGAAGCTGATCCAGCCACTTACAAAGCTGCCGTATGTCATGAATCTTCAAGACACAGAGGTTCTGCCAGCAGGCTTGGAAAGAAAACCCATTCAGTCTCACGGAGATAAGAAGCTAAAGGAAGGAACTGCTGATGCAGAACTGCAATTGAGAAAAGTCTGCAGCAATAAGAGGTGGGAGCAGAAAGAAAAAAACCAGCATCGTATTTGCAAACAGGATTACACTGCAACTCGTTGTGCATCTTTAAGTAAGCTTTCAATACCAGAAATCCTCCTTTGTTCAAATCCCTTCTTTGGAAAGCATTTCATTCGTGCTGCTGCTCAGTCAGAGCACGCGGCCCACCCCCAAATCAGCCGTGTTGGGGACATTCCATGGGAAGTCAGTCAGTAAAATAACAACCCAGCCACCCTGACCGGCTAGCCAAGGCACACCACACCACAAA
>WAAB01003132.1:0-27082 GCA_013389865.1 Piaya cayana | reverse complement strand
CCTGGAGGTGTTTAAGTTACGGGTGGACGAGGTCCTGAGGGACATTGTTTAGTGTTTTGTGGGAGTGGTTGGACTCGATGATCCGGTGGGTCTCTTCCAACCCGGTGATTCTGTGATTCTGTGAAATATTCTGTACTATTTATTCTATTCCAGTTCTAAAATTAATGTCAAAATATAGCACGTTGTTTCCTATGCTCCAAAAAGTGAAATTAAAGTAAGATGTTCTATATGCGTGGGGATCAGCCTTGCTCAAACATAAGTAACTTTTGATTCAGATAAGGGTAAAGATCCAAGCCTAACTGGAAAGTGCAAAAATCTAGTCACCTCATTTCTCTTTGCCTCCCTATGGATTCTATAAACCTGTCTGTGTGTGCTCTTTGTTGGCCTGTTCTATGATATAAAACCTCCTAGGACTATGAACATAGAATCATAGAATCATAGAACAACCAGGTTGGAAGAGACCCACCGGATCATCGAGTCCAACCGTAACATCTTTTAACAAAAGGCTTTTATATTTAAAAAGGTCTGTCTCCTTTCATGATTTCTGTAACATCTAGACCACCAGATTTAACTCCATCTGTGTTTAAGGCTTGCAGAGCTATTAAAATGATCACATTCACAGTATTTTTTCAGTGAATATTTACATCATCATCTTTAATTGTTACAGAAGTGGTATTAATGATGACTTCCGATAAAATACTTAGATTGCCCTTTGTTATGTATATGTAATCAAAGCACTACTGGAAGCTTAGTGTTTGCTGAGGACTTAAATTATTTCAGCCTCATTCATATCATCCACAAATGGAATTCAGTGAAAAAAAAAATGAACAAAGCCTCAGCTCCAGCACGTGTACTGCTCATACATCGCTGGCCATGTCGTATTGACATTACAGTTGTGGGTTGGCTGATATCGTGCTGCGCATTATGTTGCACCGATTACACTTCGAGAGGTTCCCGATCATTTTAGAGCATTAACGAGATCAAATCTTGCGGAATGACAATAGCCAATTACATAAACACAAGGCCTGGTAGAGACATTCCAGCAAAGCTAAGCTGCAATCTATCTTTACCAGCAGCGACTTAATAGCACACGCTTGCATAGTTAGCCCAGTTCACATTGATCTAGAAAGATGTTTCGCTGCGCTGCTATGCCAGCAGCCCAATTAAGACCAGAATTTAATATGAGAGAAACTTTATGAATCAGAACGTATTTAAAATTATCCTACTTTAATTTTTTTAACTTCTTTTCTGGGAGAGGGGAGTGTAGAGGAATTAATTTGGAAGCTTCTCCAACAGCGAGAAAGATAACTCCGCAAATTATATTCTCTGTTGAAAAAAATGTTTTTCATAAGATCCAGCGATGCGCTGCTTTTCGGAGAGTAGCTTGAAACACTTTTTCAATCCATAAGTGGAGTTAAGAGTAGATGTTCTTACAAGTTAAAATACTTATTGCAGTCATAAGGAATGTCAGAGTAAATGCTTTAATCAGGAGAAATTTTGCCTTGAGCTTTAGGGTTTTTGTGCATGCATAAAGTCAAGGAGAGAATATTATTTGGTGCAATCGTCTCTGACACTCAAATCTAGGGAATAAACACTCTAAAGTAATCCCTAGGGTAACTTTGCTTCTTCCCTGAGGCATGAATTCCCTCCAATGTTTTTGTTCCTTACTATGAGCAGATATTTTCAAAAGGAAGGGAGATTTTCACAATCAAGGAACTCTTCTACTATTATTTTTGAGCTATACAAGACATGCAAGTTCTACTATGGGTGAAGTAAGAGAACTAACACAAGGTATGGGTGAAGCCTTAACTTCACAGAATTTGAGGCAACTGGACAGGGAAAAACATCAATTTAATTTTTGTTAATGCAGCAGCATCTTTAATGTGTGTTTTCTCAGTCTTAGTTTTATCTCTCTATGAAAACATTTTTTTCTGCACAAGCATATTCAAAGCAAACTATTAATTACTGAGTGGCAGTAGCTTAAAATCATATTTGCAGATGTTAGGACATACAAGTCTGTTCTTTTCTTATACCTGTATTTGTATTTATACCTGTAATGATTGGATTTGATGATCTGGTGGGTCTCTTCCAACCTGGTTATTCTATGATTCTATGATTCTTGTACAAATGGGAGCTTATTAGCTGTGTTTATCCTACTTAATAGCAGGAATCTTCCAACCTTTGGGTTGTACAGAGCTCCCTCAGCCCAGAAGTAGTAGCAACTGAAGCTTTATACTAGTGCCTGAGCACCTAACTCTGCCTGCCTAAAAATGCAAGAAAACCGAGATGGTAGGAAAGAGAAAGGATGTTTGGGACTTAGGGGAAAGAAAGATTTAGGAGAGATGTATCTGCAGCCAGAAGAGGAAGGCTGAAGTGTGCAAAGTGGAAGGAGTTTAGGAACCAAACTGAATGACAAAGCATCTTTGGGGGAAAAAAAAAAGTTTTGGAATCCTTGAAAAAAAGAGGAATGTCAATCAAAGTTAGGGAGAAATTAATTGAATGAGCGTGTGAGGAAGAGAAAAAGATCAAGATTTACTTGAGTACCTGAAGCACAGCCCAGATCGATTACTTGCTTCTGTCAGCATCGTCAGTGCGATGTAAGGAAGATTGAATGTGTGCTGTAAAATGCACCGTTTAACGAAGTCCAAGCTATTAAGTAATTAGAATATAATATGTGAACATGCTGAATATGCTTATTTGAATGTAAATAGTTACTCACTGTTTATTTTTAGTACAGAAGAATTACCCGGCTTGTTTAGTTGCCCTTGATATTTCATATACTGCTGATCTACTGAATACCTCTAAGGCAGCATTCAGAGGTAGCTGCTCTTTTATCTGCGGCGTCTAGGGGCTCTTCCTGAAAGGCGTAAAGTGCATGAGCTGCAAAGGAAACAAATGCAAGGTGGGTAATAAATATTCTTTGCTCCAATGGGCTGAGGGAATAGCAACATTACATTTCTACTTATTGAACTATCGCTAATATGGCCATCTGTCAGCTCTGTTAAGGGACAAAGCCTGAATGCCTAATCAACTAATATCACTCGCTCAATGGGAAAGATTCGCCACAGCAATAAAGGATTTTACTCGTAAGGTGGGGAAATAGCTCATTCAAATGAAAGAAATGGAGGTTATTGTTAAAGAAAAGTTCCTACTCTTATGTTCTGCCATAGAGTAAGTTTATTACAGGTCGACCTGGGTGTTTCTAAAGAAAGACACCCCCTCCAGATAATTTTCCTGTGATTTTTTTAAAGCCTCATCATCCATTACATCACCTGCACAAACAACGTGCAAGTATCTTCTGTTAAATCAAATTGTTTACGAATTACTTGTTCTCTTCAGTGACTGGATTTTTGGTGCAGACCCCTCTACACAGTTTCATAGAATCATAGAATCATAGAACAACCAGGTTTGACGAGACCCACCGGATCATTGAGTCCAACCGTTCTTAACATACACTAAACCATGTCCCTCAGTACATAGTAGAATAGTCTCTCTTTCCTGTCTGCACCTGAGATCATTCTGTCTTCTCCTGATTCCAGGTGGAACAGTCTCCTCCTTCATTTCCAAGAATTATGGTTCCTTTTAGTTTGATCCTTACTGTCTCTCCAATTTCAAAGCGCTAAGCATACAGTCTTTGCTAATTTTACTTATAAAATTTCATTATGCTGATTACAAATCAGTGATGTTAGTTAAGTCACAGTGTATCAGAGACATATAAAACTACTGGTCATTCTTCTTGGAGTTGGAAAGAGTTCAGCCTGAGTTTGCTATGTGGGTAGGTTGCAGCCTAAGGTGCCAACAATCCAGACACTCGTGTTACCCAAATCAGTTGCTGATGCTAACCAAGCACATGACTCAAAAGTCATATTTTGAAATTACTTCAGTTCCCAGCAGTTATGCTTGTTGTGTGTTGGTGCTTAGCAGAGCAAGCTCTCCTGAGTCTGCCCTTGGCAAATCAACTGGCTTTAGGAGGATTGACAGGACAAGAGGGAATGGCCTCAAGCTCCACCAGGGGAGGGTCAGATTCAACATAAGGAAAAAATTCTTCACAGAAAGGGTCATTGGGCACTGGCAGAGGCTGCCCAGGGAGGTGGTTGAGTCACCTTCCCTGGAGGGGTTTAGGGGATGGATGGATGACGTGCTGAGGGACATGGTTTAGTGTTTGATAGGAATGGTTGGACTCAATGATCCAGTGGGTCTCTTCCAACCTGGTGATTCTATGATTCTATGATTATTTCACCTTGCTGTGTGAAACTATGGCAAAGCACTTCTTACCCATAAATACCAAAGCAATATCTACTGTACATTCCTAGATGAAGACCACAGTTTTGCTCCTAATTATGACTTTGAAAACAATCATGAAACATGAAGCACGGTTGGTCTGCGTGGTTCTTTATGATGTTAACAGATGCTGATCCAGTAGCTGGCAGTGTTGAGCAGAATTTTGCTCCTGATATGGTTTTCTGACTGATTTTGTTAATCCCAAGCCTTTCAGATCAGAATTAACCAGCATTCAGTCTCTAGAAGGGAGGCAAAGAAACTGCTTGTCTTCCTGAAAAAAAAAAAAAAAGCTGAAGTCATACACCCGGTGCCCAGCAATAGAAACAAATAAATCTGTATTCAGATTTTGGGGGGCCATCTTTAATAATGTATAGTGAGGCACCAAATTTAGTTCTAAAGTTTTAAAGATGTTAGTCTTTGTGACTTCAAGATATTCACTAAGTTCTAGATTCTGAAAAGAACATGAGAACTACTTTGTCGACAGCACCTAAATAATGTTGCCATCAAGATCTCTGAATCTTGTTTACAAAAGGGGTAGGTGATCTTTACTTGGCTTGAGGTTAGTGTCAGAAAGAAACAGTTGAATGTGAAAATACCATTCCAACAAGAACCATAATGTAATAACTAACGGACGTATAAAGATTTCACCTCGGTCTAAGCTGGATGCTGTAACAAACAAACATCCTTAAAAATGAAGGTTATATCAGGTGATATGGAGGAAATCATAGAATCATAGAATAACCAGGTTAGAAGAGACCCACCAGATCATCGAGTCCAACCATTCCTATCAAAGAGTGGGAATGGACGTTCCCATTCTGCTACAGACTTGATGAGTGATTTGGGCATATTGATATCTTTGTCTACATCTCTTCTAGATGATTAACTGGTGACATGTTATAGCCCTCAGCACTGGAACGTGATCCTCTCTACTGCTGAATTTTTAGCTTGCTATGCTTTTGCCTATCCCAAATGCAGTCTCTCAAACACTTTCCAGACACTATCTGGAGTCAGAGAATGCCAAGGACCATTCCCAGTATAAATTAGGTTGGAAGGCAATTCTGGGAATCACTTCATCTAACCCCATGCTTGAAACAGGTCCAGGTAGAGCAAGGTGCTCAGGGACCAAGCCCAGTAAATAACTGAAAATCTCCAAGAATGGCGTTTTCACAGCTTCTCTGGCACCCTCTTTGAGTACTCAGTTGCTGTCAGGATAGAACACTCTTTCATAGGTAATTTACATCTCTTGTCAGTACCTGGCTCTCCTCTAATTGTCTGAATTCCCTAAAGGCTGTTTGGATGGTGCTTTGTTACGGAGGTTAAAGGAGTTACAAAAATATGGATGTGGGCAGACACTGCCGCTTGGCCTCAGGGCCAGAGAATAGGTTAACAGAGGTGTAAACTCCAAGTCTTGCCTCCCATCAATGAATTGAATGTGATAGCAACTAATTTGCAGGCTCAGATCCCATCGTTGCTGCTGAATGAGTGGGTGCCACGAGGGACAAGTGAATATCAAGGGTACATACTGAAAAGTAACTCACTTTGGGAGATAAAGAACTAAAATTTCCTTGATCTGTCTTTATATCTTTAAATATTTTTTCTGTCAACATGGTCAGAAACAATAACTGCTGCTAAACGATAAAGAGCAGTCTAAGCCAAACAACTGCAGTCAGACAAGTAGCTAAATTTAAAAAAATTGCGGCAATTTAGAATATTTTGGGGTTCTTCAGGTAAGTTTGGTCTGTGTGAAAATACCTAAAACCATTCAGAAATACAAAGACTTACGTTGGCAGCTGAAGCCTGACTTTTCCATGTTTTCCTCTGCGGTGCTATAAGGAAGAGATGAACCAGGGACGGGGGAGGACTGAAGGACATGGGGTGTGGGACCAGCTCTTATATAAGGACCAGCTCTTAGAATCATAGAATCACTAGGTTGAAGAGACCCACCGGATCATCGATTCCAACCATTCCCACCAATCACTAAACCATGTCCCTCAGCACCTCATCCACCCGCACCTTAAACACCTCCAGGGAAGATCTTATATAAAGACCAGCACAAAAATCTACATTCAAATTCAATGTGCACTGGGTTTATAATTTTTTTTGTGTGCAAGAGTAATTACATCTTCAGGGAAGAGATTTTTTTTTGAGCTGTGAATTGACATTTCCTCATATTGCCACCAATTTTCTGCGCATGTAACCTGGAATATTGCTGCTACAAAATATAAGTCTTGCAAACAAGAACAGCTGACGCAGTGGGTGAGGATGTCGGTGATTCTGGTGCAAGACAGTGATTGTTTCAGGCAGTATTAAAAGGAGATTGTTTTTTAGAAATTCACTGACAGACCTTACACTGAGCTACACAGCCGAGCGCACATCGCACTCCGGTGAGCACTGAATACACAATAAATACGAAATCCATAATGAGGCACCTGCAACATACCTGAAGTAGTGTAAAAGCAGCTTAGAAATGAGATGCATATGAAACAAGTTGAGGAAATGCATTTTTGTCCTTGAGCTAGAGGACCTACTTCATCTTGTGCGGGTTCGCAGATGCTGAGTGCTAAACCGTGATCTTTGATCAGTTTTGATGGACCTAGGTTGGAGGTACCTATGGTGTCTTGCAGGATTTCATGCTTGGTGTGTCTGGTGCTTCAGCCACTGCTGTCAGGCTGATAGTTTTGCAGGAGAAATGCTCTAATTTTATAAAGTCTATTGAATAGAAGAGAGCTGTGGCTCTCATATTACATCATTACTGCAAAGAGAGGAAACGCTAGGTAAAAATAAACAGGTGGAGAACAGACAGAGAAAAAAAAGATGTTTACCATACTTCTGTAAATACTATTTAAATACTTAAAATAAATACTTTAAATACTATGAAGGATGCACTTCATAAACACTGCGTACTTAAAGCTAGAGCTTTCCCAGGGATAATTCTTTCCCCTGAAATTTCTTAATGACCAATACCTGAAGGGGGCTACAAGAAAGCTGGGGAGGGACAAGGGGCAATGGCTAGAAACCGGAGAGCGATAGATTGAGATAAAGAAGAATTTTAACTTGGAGAATAGGAGGCTGAGGGGAGACCTCATTGCTCTCTACAAATACCTGAAGGGAGGTTGTGGAGAGGAGGGAGCTGGGCTCTTCTCCCAAGTGACAGGGGACAGGACAAGGGGGAATGGCCTCAAGCTCCGCCAGGGGAGATTTAGGCTAGAGATTAGGAGGAAGTTTTTTACGGAAAGGGTCATTGGGCACTGGAATATTCTGCCCAGGGAGGTGGTTGATTTGCCTTCCCTGGAGGTGTTTAAGGGATGAGTAGACGAGGTCCTGAGGGACATGGTTTAGTGTTTGGTGGGAGTGGTTGGACTCGATGATCTGATGGGTCTCTTCCAACCCGGTGATTCTATGATTCTGTGTGATTCTGTGATTAAATTGCACTGTCTGACTTCATTTAGGTCTTTTGGAAATTGAATGTGAAGACCAGCTTCTTGCTGGCCAGCATTGGACTAACAGTATGCAATCAGATCTAATTGGAAAACAAGAATTAAGAGAACTGTGTGAAGAGGCAGAAAGAATCTTATCACATTCTCTGCAAAAGGAATTACAAAAATATGATCTTTTCTTTCTTTTTTTTTTTAAATATGACAATGATATCATCTGATTGTTGCAATTCTATTTGCATCGTGTCTGGAAGGAAAATACAGTGTTTGACTCGTAATCACTTTCAGTCGCAACTCAAAGCTGGGGGATTTTTTCGAGAAACCAAGATTGAAGATTTTGAAAAGGAAATATCAGAGGGATTTGTTCACCAAGCTCCTTTGAACAATTCCACTCTCTGGTCTCTAAATAGCATAAGGTTGGTGAAACTGTTCTGTACTAGCACTGAGAAAAGTTGGGAAGAGATCAGCACCACTTGGACCGCACAAAGACCTGGGACATGTGGATGATCCAGCAATGATTTGTCTGGAGGGGCAGGAAAATGATGCATTCTAGTAAGATTTAACATGAAATACTACCCTGTTGATAACAAGGTCAAGGCTCTACTCTTGGAGGTATTAAGCAGCTATGTAGGAAATTGTGATTTACATAAAATCTACACTCAAAATAGCATTTATTGAGTTCAGCAAAAGCATGGAATGAGTATTAAACTGCACAGATACTGTTCCAAATTCAAGCTTTTTCAGTTAATTAGGAAAAGAAAAGGGGAGATGATGGAAAAATGGATGGAAATGATGGACATCATCTGTCTTCTAGCTGGGGGTGACCAGTAGGTAGTTGGAAGAGCATTGCATGTATGCAGGAACTGGAGAGTGAAAAGGGAAGTAACTGGGTTTCAGAGGAAGAAAATGGTTAAGGGAGCCTGTCCTTGACAGCAAAGGTGTGTGATATCAGTCAGTGCTTGTCTGAAGGACACAATGGGGTGGATCTCGGGTGTCAGCAATGAAACAAACTCACAAAATGCTCTGCGAGGAGCAAGTGAGCACCAGGAACTTAATCTCCTTCTCTTTCAAAATTCTTTCAGTGTATTTGAAGGCTTTTTCTGTTTGTTTGCTTTTTATTTTTACGGCGTGTCAGCATTCAGAGCTTAATATATAGGACTGCAAAGTTATAGCTCGGTCCCAAAGGAAATATGAAGCGGTGGCTGTTCTATGAGTTGTGTGTTTATCAGCAAGCAGGAAAACATGACTCAAATAGATATTTTAATGGCAGCAGAGTCCCTTTAGACAACTTACAGACTTTCACCTAAAGTAATTGCATGCAGTCAGTTTCTAACATTCTACAATCCTTGTTTTAAATCAGAATATCTTTCTGTCTTTTTTTTTTTTTTTTTTTGTATTGAACTCATGCACCGGCATCTCATTACTTGAATATTTTATTCTGACCGTTTGATATCTAGTAATGTGGTTACTTAAAATTACGGAGTTATTTTTGGACTAGACTTTTTCAGTCAGGAAAAACTGTGGAATATTGTAAAGGACATTTTAGAAAGACGTGCTTCTTCCAGGATGGAAGGACCTTTAAGATGTTTGGATCTTCTGGTGAACAGAATGGTGAATGTGGGCTGAGCATAAGATATTGAAATGAAGAAATGTCATAAATCTTTGAAAGAAAATAGTTCTAGTTTTACAATGTTTTTAATTGGTTGAAATTCAGCTGTGCAGCAGCTGTCTGACATCTCCACTTTGAATGGCTTCCTCTTTTCTTGATAAACCAGTCGTGCAGGGACAGAGATGGTTCCCGCTTGCTCCAGACAGTCAAGGTCTGACCTTGTTTCTCGAAAGTCTGAGGTTAGTAATACTGCATTTTGCTTAGTAAAATATGTAAATCCAAAAAATTGAAATGTATGGTTTCTCTCTTCTGAATATATTCGTTTCTGGAAGTGTAATTGCCACTCTCGTATCTGATCTCCAAGGTGCTGTGAACAAATGTGTGGTTTGAATAAAGAGTAGAGGAAACGTCTTGCCAAAATATCCCATGAAGGGCTGGGAGGGAAGACCTCAAACTCTGTCATAGGGAAGGGACAATTCTTCACTGATGGAATACTCTGGAGAACAAATTCAAACAGTTGTGGTTCTCAGCTGTTCAAGACCACCTGTCATGGGTGCAAGTAAGAAGGTATCACAACAGAGCACATGAAAGAATTCCAGGGAGATGGAAGAAGAGGCAACAACAAAGAAAAATACTCTTACAGCTTGAAAAATGAATAATTCATATACTGTAAATACACTAAATCATATTGAAATGTAAGAACTACAGCTCACACCAGCATCTAATCATCTTTGACTATTGGGATCCTCATCTTTGCTAGACCATGGGGCCTCTGTTTAGAAGGATGTAATGGTCTCCAGCCAGGTTTGTGTCTCTGCAAGATAGTCTGGCCTTCAAACAGAAATAACCTGCAGGCAGGCACCACATCTCCTCAAGTCCTGTTCACCACCTCAAACCTCTGTTGACAGCTGGTTTTACAGTATGTTTAATGTTTGATCTTGAAATTAAACTAGATTCAAATAGTTTCAAAGTAAACTAATTTAAATGAAAACATGAATGTCATCATGGAAACAACATCTCTGTTTCTTCCCCCCCCCCTTCTTACAGTTCATGGAAGTTGTTAGAAATGGAGTTTCAGAGAGAGCCCTGCTGTACTCTGACTTGACTTTCACTCCTGATTCAAGCCTCTATTTTTTTTCTCCCTCTACTCTCTTATTGAAATCATTAACTTCTAATTCCATAGAAATTCCTCAGCTTGTTTTAAGCTCATTGAGAACAGCTGCAGACATTGAACTTCTATGATATAGACCTTCAGATACACCTGGCGAGATGCTCTGTTAAACCAAGAAAGGATGAGAAGCTGCTCTTAAAATTTGCCAGTGATTCCAAGAGTTTGTTTTCTAGACCTGTCATGGAGAGAGTAGGGAAAGGGACAAACCATCTGCAAGCATAGTAGAAGAGAGTATTAGTTAAACAACGATAGTTACTAAAGTGACTGTTTTCAGTCTTTAAATGGAGAACTAAAATATTTTCTTCCACCTGGTATAGCAGAAAAAAAAAATTAAATGTAAATGGGGATATTGCCAAAAGGTTTAGTGCTTATTAACAAATGTTATTTTTGGATCAGTGTCCAACGAGGCAAAATTCAATTCTTCATTATAACGNATTATTAAGCAGTAGTGATGGACACTCTTTCATGACTTTAATTACTTCAATAGCAATAAAAATGAGTGTATAAAGTGCACATGCTGGCACATTTGTAATGGCAACTTCTGCTTTTGGGAGCTCTCTCAGCAGCTGCACCATGCTGCACCAGCACAATTACTAAAATAATAGCACAACCTCCCCCCCCCCAAATCTGGGTGAAATTAATTTGGAAGGTCTTGTTTATTTTCATATGGCAAGTGTCTCCTTCAAGAAAGTTCTGTAGCTCTTGGGGATCTTATTGTTATCCTTGAAAGACCCCAAGTGAGACTGGAGATGGAACCTGGGAAACATTATCCATGAATACTAGACAAGAGAGTTTTGCAGCATAGGAAAGCAGATTTTACCATCCTTCTCTGCTTGCCTTTTTAAAGGGTGTGAATAGCTAAGCCCACATTTCCATCCAGAGGCTCTGTTCTGCATGTATGCATCTCCAGAACATGTGCTTTACCATGTCTGGAGCAGGTCCTAGGGCTTATCCTTCAAGACAGGACCTGTGACGTGTGTCATCTCTTCTCTGAAGAACAGATTTGTACAATGTGTTCTTGACTTGGGGATATTTTAGCTGACTGGCAGATTTTTTCTGAGATTTGTTGCTGGGGAGACATCTTCCTCTTGCTTTCTTTTTTGGGGAGGGTCTTCATTACATCAGTTCTTGATCAATGTAAATGTATTGATCTGCAGACCCTTTGTGATGCTGAGGATGTAATATTTATGTGACTACGTCCATTAGGATGGTTTACAGGGAGCCTGAGAGATCATAGAATCATAGAATCACCAGGTTGGAAGAGACCCACAGGATGATTGAGTCCAACCGCTCCTATCAAACACTAAACCATGTCTCTCAGCACCTTGTCCACCTGTGCCTTAAACCCCTCCAGGGAAGGCAACTCAACCCCCTCCCTGGGCAGCCTCTGACAGTGCCCAGTGACCCTTTCTGGACTCATTTCAGATGCTAGACAGCAAGCAGCAGGTCAGGCACGCTTACCCACTAGTCTCTTTGGACTCTGATTGCTATAAAATCTGCTAAAACTTTTTATGCCCCTCAGCACAAGGATGATGTTGAGGCTCTGGAGTGAGTCCAGAGAAGAGCAACGAAGCTGGGGAAGGGGCTGGAGAACAGGCCTGATGAGGAACGGCTGAGAGAGCTGGGGGTGTTTATCGTGGAGAAGAGGAGGCTGAGGGGAGACCTCATTGCTCTCTACAACTACTTGAGGGGAGGTTGTGGAGAGGAGGGAGCTAGCCTCTTCTCCCAAGGGACAGGGGACAGGATGAGAGGGAATGGCCTCAAGCTCCACCAGGGGAGACTTAGGCTGGAAATTAGGAGGAAGTTTTTCCCAGAAAGGGTCACTGGGCACTGTCAGAGGCTTCCCAGGGAGGTGGTTGATTCACCTTCCCTGGGGGTGTTTAAGGGATGGGTGGAGGAGGTGCTGAGGGACATGGTTTAGAGATTGATAGGAACGGTTGGACTTGATGATCCAGTGGGTCCCTTCCAACCTGGTGATTCTCTGATTCTCTGATTCTATGCTTAGACTAGGATGTTGTGATGATAATCACTTTGCACTTGGAAGTAGTCTTGTGATAGCTCAGACTTTTCTTATCCCACATAGAGTTACGCTATCCTTTCTTCCACAAAGATGACTTTTATTTGTCCCAAAAGGAAGGGATCCATCAACTTCAGTTACTGTCCAGAGCTTCCTGGTGGTGTCACATAAAGTTTTCGTTGAGTTAACAGAATGAAGGCGGCCATTTACCTTGACGAAGCTGACAAGCAGCAAGTTGTTAAACCACAGAAACTCCATTTCTGTCACTCACATGTCAGAAATGATAGATTTCCTGGGCACAGACCTCCAAGGTCTTTGAAACTGAGGACTTGGCTGAGTCCAAATGCTGTAGCGTGTTAACTGTCCTTACTAGCGTGAACAGGTTTGCAGTTTGATGTGTTTCTACACCAATGTATTTTCTTTCCTCTTAGGGATTGGGTCATGCCTTGAATACAACCATACCCACACTTGATTATAGTTTAACTGCATCTGTATTTAGGAAGGTACTGATGAAGCCTATACTGATATTAAGAAAAATGTAGCATAGTAAGAAGTAGAAGATATACAGTAGCTACCTCAATCATCCATAAAAGATGAAAAAGAAGAAGAAACCATGCATTTAAATTCATGAGGTTTTTCTTTTTTTCTGTCAGCCCAGAAATATATAGGAGGAAGATTATTCTCTATTTCTGCTTTATAACTATTTATGTGTTCATGCATCCTTTGTGCTCCTGGTCCCTGCACCCACGAGCAGAGCTCAGAAACATCTGCGGATGCTGGGAGAATCCTTTATTCACACTGACTTCATTTTACCCCTTGCTTTCCACAAACAAAAGTCCTGGGGATATAAACCAGAAAGAGACAACCATACGCTTTGGTGGAGTTCAAAGCTGGAGGGGGCTGAGAGCACTTACCCTGAGTTCTCCCCATCATCACTTGCAGCCATGCCAGAAGCACAGAAGAAGAAGGGAAAACAAGTTTCTTCTTCATTTTCAGTTAGTCCTAGTGAGGAGAAAGTAGCTGTTAGCACACAAGATTCTCTTCAAATATACTCAAAATGTTTTCTTGATTTTTTTTCTTGTTTATTTTGGGAACTTCTGCTTTTAACTGCAAGGTTTAGTTTCTATACATCTCTGTTCTGTCTCCAGATTGGATCTCATTTTCCACACAGCCAGACTGCTGCTGCTGCAGGACCTGTGGGACTTGCTTTGCATTTTCCTCTGTAGATTTTAAAAGAATTCTGTCTTGCATATTATTGACATAACTTGTAGATTAGGTAGTCCGAAGGCAAGAAGTGATGAGAAGAAAAAGAGGTTAGGTATCCTCTCAAACGTGCCTTAAAGGAATCTTGCAAGAGAAATGGAAATGAGATTTGATCTCTTGTGGTTGTTTTCATCACAGGCAGGGCTCATAACTGAAGCAGGGAGGGTTTTTGTATTTGGCTTACATACGCTTCAAAACTCTGGATGCTTCATGCCTCTTTTGCTGAGCCCTTCCCACAAAGAGAAAGAGAATTCTGTTTCACTACAAAAAAAATGTAGCTATCTCAAGCTGCTAGAGGATGAGTCGGAAAGAGCATCTGGAAGAGGTGGACCTACAACAGGAATGTTAGAATGCCGTGTTTTCTCTTTTTGCTTTGCCTAGGAGTCTCTCTGTTTGATCTGTGCTGTGCTTGCAGTGCCCCACTACTTCTGCCAGGACGAAGAAAACTGACTCATTCGCACTAGTGTCAGTGAAAGACTTGAACCAATGTCAATTTTTGTGTTTGCAGCAGCTCCTCCCTCCAGCCACTGCTCCTGTTTGAATAACAACATCAGCAGTACTAGTCTAACACTTCTCTGCCTAAACAAAAGAACTTGCATTCAAAATTTGATGAGAATTTAAGTGCTAATGCGGCTTATCACAGATATATGGAATCTTGCTCCTTCTGTAATATTAAGCATGGAAAATACATGGTAACTGTACGGCTGTGCAAGAACTAGAGAAACTGGTGCATTCACGGTTTGTGTTCACAATATCCTCAGCTTACACAGGTGCTAAGCAAATATGTGAAATCTTCTCTCAGTTTGTATGGATTAGTGAGATTTGTTCCCTTCTCAGTGACTGGCATGGCCTTTAGGTCTTGCCTACTGAGAAAATCAGTTTCCAGTATGCTTGGATCTACAGCTAACAGTGTGTGCGCTCTCAGTTTTATTTGGTGTTCATCTGTTATCTTGAAGTGAGTAAGCTGCTAAAGGTCCAGATTTCTGGATATCAGAGATTATCCTCACCACCTTTGNATCATCTCGTCCAACCATTCCTATCAAACACTAACCCATGTCCCTCAGCACCTCATCCACCCGTACCTTAAACCCCTCCAGGGAAGGTGACTCAACCACCTCCCTGGGAAGTCTGTTCCAGTGCCCAATCACCCTTTCTGTGAAAATTTTTTTCCTAATGTCCAGCTTGAACCTCCCCTGGTGGAGCTTGAGGTCATTCCCTCTCGTCCTGTCCGCTTTTCCTTGGAAGAAGAGGCCAGCACCCTCCTTTCCACAACCTCCTTTCGGGTAGTTGTAGAGAGCAATGAGGTCTCCTCTCAGCCTCCTCTTCTCAAGGTTAAACAATCCCAGCTCTTATCTTTGAACTCTGCCCTTGCTTTTAGTTTTGAAGGACTTGGGAACAAAAGCTCTTTCTGGCCAAAGCCACGTTAGCCGGTGGTGTATCCTCAACCATGCATATTACTTGCACAGCCAATTTTTTGCATCAACAGCTTGCCAAGGCAACTGTCCCATTTTTCTTGTATATTTATGTGAGAGGTTAGTTTTGCACAGCTCTGCTCCAGCGAGCTTGCGGAGTAATCGGCTACCAGGCTCATGGATTTTCATTGCACCTGTGCTTCTGGGAAGCGCCCAAAGATTTCTGCGTGGAGCCCTATGGAGTCGCCTCCAATTCCTTCTGTAGCCATGAACGAACAGCTGTTTCTACGTCTGTGTGACTTACGAAGCATGACTGCACCATTTGTGCGGGATGGCAATTTTAGTGAGGAGACCACTTTGATGGATCAGCAGGGGGAAGGCAAAATTTTAATAAATCTATAAAACACTATCAGAGGCAAAGGTGCTGTAAGAAATTCTGGAAGTGTTTCAGCCAAAGAAATACAAAGATTTTGAGTTTTGAGTTTGTTTCCTGAGTGTAGTTTGCAAAATGGATGCATATCTAATAATTAAGGTTCTGTTCAATGTGAAATCTGGCATACAGGAGATGGGTAACAATGTCCTTTATTCATCTCCCCTATAATGATACATATGGATCAGTTAACAGAGATTAAATTATTCTGGCTAGAATCTTTCACAGTTTTTAGGTGTAAGGCTGAATCTCAGCCTACCAAATGGACTAGAGTATTGTGCACATCAGAAATCAATGAGCTCAGAGCAGAGCTTTCACTTTTAAGTAGCCTTGGAAAACTCTATATTTAACTTCTCACTTTTGGGGAACACAAGAAATATCATCTAGATCTGTTCCACCAAATCAGTCCTCAGGACCACTTTGGTTAGAGTCATTGCCAGGGGATCAAATCAAATATTGCATCAAATATTGTGGCATCAAATATTGCAGAATGATGTTGAAATATTTTTCTCCTTCCAGCAATCAGATATGAAATAATCTCCACTGATATCCAATGAACACCAATGAGCTTCAGACCTGAAGAATTCCCAAATGTTCAGCATCACCACTCAGGAATGGTAAGTTAGCTGCATCAGGAATATTATCAGGTCTTTTTTGATATGTGCTAAAATCCTGACTTCAAGAAGTATTCATGCCTTTAGATACCACTGTGATATTTATTCCTGTGAAGCAGCTTTGTAGAAAAGGATCTAGGTGTCCTGAAGAACACCAAGTTGACCATGAGCCATCAGTGTGCCCTTGCAGCAAAGGTTAATGATATCCCAGGCAAAGTTAAGCAAAGCTTTGTGGGAAGGCTGAGGGAGGTGATCCTTCCCATCTACTCAGCAGTGGTGAGGTTGCGCTTGGTCTGTCTCAGTCTCGGGCTCCTCAGTACAAGATAGACAGACGTGATGGAGAGAGTCCAGTGAAGAGCCACAAAGATAATCATAGAATCATAGAATCACCAGGTTGGAAGAGACCCATCAGATCGAGTCCAACCATTCCCATCAAACACTAAACCATGTCCCTCAGCACCTCATCCACCCACACATTAAACACTTCCAGGGAAGGAAGTCAACCCCCTCCCTGGGCAGCCTGTTCCAGTGCCCAATGACCCTTTCAGTGAAGAAATTTTTCCTTATGCCATACCTGATTTTTTTCCTAATGTCCAGCCTAAACCTCCCCAGTGGAGTTTGAGGCCATTCCCTCTTGTCCCTCTTGTTCCCCTGTCACTTGGGAGAAGAGCCCAGCTCCCTCCTCTCCACAACCTCCCCTCAGGTAGTTGTAGAGAGCAATGAGGTCTCCCCTCAGCCTCCTCTTCTCCAGATTAAACACCCCCAGCTCTCTCAGCCGTTCCTCATCAGGCCTGTTCTCCAGCCCCTTCACCAGCTTCGTCGCTCTTCTCTGGAAGAGAAGAAGGGGCTTAAGTATTCTGCGCATGGGGAAAGGTTGAGAGAGCTGAGACTGTTTAGCATGGAGAAGAGAAGGCTCAGGAGCACCTCATCAGTGTGCAGAAATAGCTAAAAAGAAGGTGAAAAGAAGAGACAGGCTTTTTCAGCGGTGCAGTAACAGGGTAAGAGGCCATACGCTCGCACTGAAATACAGGAGGTGCTGTCTGAACATCAGGAAATACTTTCTCACTGGGAGGGTGATGGGAAACTGGCAGAGGGTGTGCAGAGGGGTGGGGGAGTCTCCATCCTTGGAGATATTCATATCCCATCTAAACATGGTCATGGTTAGTGCCTAACATCCCTTCTTGTGCAGGAGGGTTGCACCAGATGACCTCTGGAGGTCCCTTCAAACCTCAACCAGTTTGATGTTCTGTGACCTTGTAGGTAATGTCGCAATCAGTTCTAACTGTGTATATACAAAGATCAGTACCTGAGCTGCAGCAGGTTATGAGCACACCTGAAGCGACCTCCTTTAACTACAGTGTGAACAGATATGACAGTAAGAAGGGAGCCACGCTGCCTTAGTCGCTTCCACATTAAAAGGAGTTTCTGGGGACAAAAATAATTTTTTTCTCTGATCGTTAACAAATGTAAAATCCCTGAAGCTTTATCAGTTTATTTATTTCCTGCAGTAGACTAAAGAAAATATTGAATTTTCCCAGTTGTGTTGGCCATTATATCAGTAATATTAGTGTTAAAAATATGAATACAGAAAGTATTTCTGAAATCTTTCCACGTCTTGGGCATGCAGCTCCCATGGGGAACTGTAGCCATGCACACACACATCCATATTTTCTGACAGTCCAGACGTACCCTGATTTAGAGTCATTGTTTTTTTCTATTATGAGAGATGACATCATCGCTATAAATGTGGCAATATGTCTTTCTGTCAATTTATGATGATAACACTGCTGACAGGTCCTGAATAAGCTTGGAAAGCACCTAAGCAAATGAAATCACTTCTATATATAAGTAGTTAGGGCTTTTACATAATTAACCTACACAATTTCACAACAGGCTTTCGGGCCAGCCCCTCCTACTGCTCTAATTCAATAGGTCTCCGGATGAGCGGAGCTGGACCGTGTCTTCTTTATCCCTGTGGGAGCTCAACAAATTGAATTATGCTAGGTGCTACAGCGTGATCCTTCTGCAACAGAAATATCTGCACTGAAGGCTTCTCTGCTGATGGAATGAAGATTGGATCCACCCAAGCTGAAATTTTGGGTTAGGACACAGGCACGTGACTCCAAGCACGTGTATTGCCGCATCTTAATTAATTACACAAAGCACAGCAAACAGTAAGGTGCACTCAGCTCCTCCTTTCCATGACAGCATAAAAGGCATTGACGTTAGCTGATGTGGCACCAATAAGTTTTGCCTCGTAACTGTAGAAAACTAACACCATTGATGCTTTAAAAGTGCAGCTTGGTTGCTCTGAAGTATCGGTACTTTCCCTGTGGCAGCGGTTAAAACTTCCACCCCATTGAAAATCCAAATGAAAAACTGAAAAAGACCAATTGTACCTGTACAACATCCTAGCTGCTTTCTCGTAACAACGGTCTGCAGTTGTTTTCTTTATTAACTGAAACACACTACACAATGAATTTTTATTGTTGCCTGAAGGTAAAAGTAAAAAAGTATCAAAAAATCAGCACATCTACCCTCTCTGACCTGCTGAATTCAGCTGGGCTTTATTTGAAGTTTCTGCTAGATTTTCTCTGGGAAATTTGGAAAGAAAACTTAGGATAGCACAGAAGCAGCAGGTACTAAGGTCCTCTTACTACTAGAAATAGCTTCTTCATTTAAGCATGTACAGCAATGAAAACATCTTTTCTTAACTTTTTGGTCCACCTGGGTGAAAATTTATCATTGTTTCAAGGTGAGTAGTTGTGGGACTTATAACATTATGGAAACTGAAGATATATATATATGTTTTATATATGTTTTATTGCATGCCTTAGAGATTAGTGGGAATGGTTGGACTTGATGATCTGGTGGGTCTCTTCCAACCTGGTGATTCTATGATTCTATGATGTAGGCTAAAAAAAGTAATTAAAAGACTTAATGGTGGAAAAAACATCCATAAAATGGCTCTTCAGCATGCTTAGCAATAATATTTACCTTTGAAAGCCTCTAAACTTCAGATTGTTAGAAACTTCAGGGCTGTAACAGGTGGATTATTCTCTACATGCTTTCTGATCCCCTTTTCCGAGTCTCATGCTACAAGCCTCAAACAGACACTAAGCTAAGCAGGAGCTCTGCTTGCTCTGTCTGTGTATTATTGCTGGGATTCCTGGAATTAGGGCTCATTTCAGTGTCCTCCACGTCAGCCAGAAACTAAGCCTCAAACAGACAAGCTGAGTGAGTGTGTCTCAGTCAGGCAATTACATAAGGAATGACAGCAGAGATGATTAAAAATAACTACACCCATATTAAGGACCTGTATAGCACAGGGTACAATGTTATTGTGATGGGCAACTAAAAACAAGAGGAACAGAGGGGCAGGAGATGATATTAGAAGAAATGTTTTCTCTTCTTTAAAGACAAAATATCTCTGAAGGTCAAATGCAGGACACTATTACTAAGTTTTTAGGATAAATTTGCTTTGAAGAAACACCAAATGCTTGCTAAGTACCAACAGAGAGAATATACAAAACATCAAAAGCACATTTCTAGCAATGACAATAAAGGAACAGAAGTGATATAAAAATGCAAATAAAGAATGCTTTTTTGCACAGGATGCAGCATTTTACAAATACAGGAACAACCTATCTCTGAGTTATCTGTTAGGAAACATGCCTCACGCTAACACCTTACACAGTTAAATTTATGAGGCTACTATTAGAAGCAGCATCAGAGAAATGTTAACCTTGCAATGAGCAGTTAGGCAAAGAAGATTTTTCTTTCTCCAAGTTGTACTCTCTCTGAAATGGGAGCATCCTCCAAACTGGTCATAAACTAAATCCTTTATTCTTCTGCATGCATTTTCAAAAACTAAACTGCCATCCCTAGCACCGCCACATAATTCATTTTTTAACCCTTTCACAGAAAACATGGTTAAGTAGCAATATTGAAGGCAAAACAGCCTCTTGATTTGAAGTAAGATGCATTCTTCTCAGGCAGAAGAGAAACTGAAAGGCTGAAGTCAATAAGACCTTTAGCTGAATATGTTGTTTCTTTCATAAGCACCTCTGCTATGAGGACAGGCTGAGAGAGCTGGGGTTGTTCAGCCTGCAGAAGGCTCCAAGGAGATTTTATAGTGACCTTCCAAAAACCAAAGAGGGTGACAAGAAAGCTGGGAAGGGGCTGTTTACAAAGGCTTGTGGTGATAGGAGTAGGGAGAATGGCTTTAACCAGAGAAGGGCAGATTTAGACTAGACGTAATGAGGAATTTCTTCACAAAGAGAGTGAGGAGGCCCTGGCCCAGGCTGCCAGGTTGGATGGGGCTTGGGCAGCCTGGTCTTGTGTGACATGTCCTCGCCCATGACAGGGGAGTTGGAACTAGATAGTCTTTGTGATCCCTTCCAACCCAAACTATTCTATGATTCTGTGATTCCTCTGTGGGGAGAACTATTTGTACAGGGTGGTATTTAGGTAAGGAGATTCATTTCTTGTAGTGTCTATTCTGATGCGTGCGTTGGACAGCAGGTTGCACAATCATAACTTAGCGTGAAACATGACAAGATGATCCTGAGTTCTTGCATTGTCCCTGAGAAAACTCTCCTGTGCAGAAGAGCTTTACCCATTGATTATATATTGTCAGTGCCCTTGANGCCCAATTACCCTTTCAGTGAAGACACATGCTTCAATGCTTATGGAATCGTATCAGTTACTTCAATATCAGGAAGAATATCGAATACTTCAATTCGTATCAGTCTCCACTATGGGTTTCAGTTTTGAGCAGGAGAATTCTGCTGCATGTTTTGCTCGGGAGAACTGAACAACCTGTCAAAAAATTGAAAAGGAAGAGCTTGAGCAAAGGCAGCTCCATGTCAGCAGAAAGTTAATGAGTTTTTAGTTCCTTCTAGGAAAATCACAAAAAGACAAGACACTGTCTTGGCCTTTGCGGAGCTCCTTGGATGAGCTCACATGGGGAAGCTGAGCTTCCCTTGGCTGATCTGCAGATACAATGTCAATTTACCTGCTCAGTGAGCTATCAAGGGCTCCTTTGTTTGGAGGGCACTTCTGCAGAACAAGTCTTATCTTTCTTGTTGCTTAATGAAGTGATGCTAGGGCATTTAAATGGGCCCACTGGGAAAGAAAACATATTAAATCTGTTTGTCATTTAAACAAAATTCCCAGTTTTGACATCAAACAAATAAACAACAACAAAAAAAGACCACAGTAAATTGAGATAGCTAGTCAACAAATTAGATAGATCACATCTCTTCTCCTTTCTTCTAGTTGCCTGTTAATCCACTGCAGAACCAATGCAGAGATTATATAGAATCTACTGTAATGGGGAACTTTTTCCTTAATTAGAATTTCTAGTATAATATTAGTCACTAATCAAAATAAAAACCCAAACAACAAAACTATTCCAAAGGGATGAAGATTTCTTACAATTTTTAACCTCTTTCATGCATCTTCATTAAATCAGACTGAAATCTCCTTGCACAGGACTGATATGGTAAAGATTTTACTTCTATGAAGATGTGAAACATCTCTAGTGTTTAATAATTTCTTCCTCAGGCTGGAAGGAGTTGGATCCAGAGCTACACTGGCTCCTGCAAGTCAGATTCAAGCAATAACAAGTACCGGTGCGTGGCTGAACCAAAGCTATGATTTATTCCCCATCTACGGCCCTTATTGCCTAAGAGACTTGCAGATCACAGTAGGCTGCTCAACCCAGCTTGCCTACTGGATCACTGCTGATCCCAGAACAGGAATCCTTCGTGTAATGATAATACAGCCCAGAGTAGATGGGAGCTGCACAGTACCTAGAAAGAGCAGTGTGAAGAAAAGAAGATTGATTCAACAGAAGGGTTGAAAGGGATCCTGGTGATCTCAGTTAACACAGTTCTTCTGACTATAGTGGTACATTCAGTAGCTCCTGGTAGATATCATAGAATCATAGAAACATAGAATCACCAGGTTGGAAGAGACCCACCTGATTGATTCCAACCATTCCTATCAAATACTAACCCATGTCCCTCAGTACCTCATCCACCCACCCCTTAAACACCTCCAGGGAAGGTGAATCAACCACTTCCCTGGGCAGCCTCTGACAGTGTCCAATCACCCTTTCTGTGAAAAATGTTTTCCTAATGTTCAGCCTAAATCTCCNAGGGGCCCAGAACTGAACACAGGATTTGAGGAGCGGTCTCACCAGTGCCGAGTCCAGAGGGAGAAGAACCTCCCTGGACCTGCTGGTCACACCGTGTCTTATCCAAGCCATATCAAGACCATAGAATATAGAAGTAATTGCCCATTTGATCAAGAAATACATCTATACTGAGAAGTGCAATGCATAATTTATCCATCGCTTTGGGGTAGTAAAAAAGGCATCCTGCCTGGAAGGGCTTCTGTATAAACATGACAGATATCTCCTACCTGCTGATACTTCTTTGTAACCACGTCTCTCACCCTCCTCCTTAAGCAGAGATCTATTGCTCTCTCTGCCTACCTGTTTACAAACCCCTGGGAAACAGAAATCTTCCTCTTTGCTATGTGCTAATGGCTCAGTAACTCTCAAATCACTGCAGTTCCTTAACAAAGAATGCTATGACCCAGCAATAAAAGAAAACAAGCTTGTACAAAAAGTGTAATTAGAACTGGCAAAGCTGCTCTTTGCTATTCAGGAACATCCTTGACTCTGTTTGCCTGTTGTTTACTTATAGTCTTTCCTTGTCTGAAAGAATAGATCTTAAAAGGGGAAAGGCACAGTATTTTAGTCAGCAAAAGAAAGAAAATATTGGTCCTCATGGAGACAGAAATAAAAGGAACTGAAAATTGAACTCTATCTGGAGATCTAAACTGAAATAAGATAATGCAGCACCTTGGCTGCAGCATTATTTTACTGATGGATGTTCACAAGATGGATTTCTAGGTACACCCAAGCTTCTTGTTGATATTCTTTGTGTTGGCCCAGCATGAAGGAGCCTGTTCTCCTGGATGTGACTCCCTGGTGTCCGTGTGTTCTTAGAACCTCTTCTTTGCTGTCAGGCAGTGATGCGGGGAGGTGGCTCCAGGGTGGGATTGTGCTTGCAGCCCTGGAGCCACCCAATGGAAAACTCACGGATAAACAACCTGAGGAATTGCTAAGCCTGGTCTCTAACTGAGGCTGGGAGCAGACAGACTGGTGGATCCTGCTAATAATATCATAGAATCATTAAGATCTGAAAAGACCTCTAAAATCGCCAACCATCCCCCTGATGGTTCAAGAGGGAATGGCCTCAAGCTCTGCAAGGGAAGGTTCAGACTCCACATAAGGAAAAAAATCTTCACTGAAAGGGTCATTAGGCACTGTCAGAGGCTGCCCAGGTAGGGGGTTGAGTCACCTTCCCTGGAGGGGTTTCAGGTGTGGGTGGATGAGGTGCTGAGGGACATGGTTTAGAGATTGGTGGGAATGGTTGGATTCGATAATCTGGTGGGTCTCTTCCAACCTAGAAGATCATAGATTCTACTATTCTATGATTCTAATACCACCATAACTACTAGACCACATCCCGAAGTGTTACATCTATAACTTTTTTTGAAAACCTCCAGGGATGGGGACTGCCCTGGGCAGCCCCTTAGAGCACTTCACCACTCTCACTAAAGAAATTTTTCCTAACAGCCAATGTAAACCTCCTTGATGCAACCTGAGGTCATTTCCTCTCATCCTATCACTATATTTGATTCTGAGGAACAGAACTGGACTGCGGGAAAAGGAAGAAACTGAAATGCAGAATGGTAAATCATGTTCAGTTCCCTTCCAAGTTTTGATATTTTACCTTGTAATTTTAAGATTATTTTTTCCCTTTCCACCACATCTACCATCTTTTCTTTTTTCCTCCCTTACCTCAGTGACTATTTTTACCTTCCTGTTTTAGGAACAACAGTAAAACCTTTCCACAGCTCTGTTGTTGCATTTACACATCTATCACTCTCAGATTTAAATTCTTTCCCTATCGTGAAGGGTGCTGCACACCTTAAGACCTGACTTGGCCTTAGCTAATTTGTTCTTGCAGCTTTTGGTTTATCAATTTTTGACTAATGATTATGTGTTTTTTTTCCCCACCTCCCTCCTTCCCTCTTTCCTTTAATATCCTTCCTATAATCCTTGTATTCCTGAGATGTAGGTTATTTTAGCTGGAATACCAGCTGAAATTCATTGCTTTAGCCTACCACTCCAGTGCTGATCCCCATGCATCTAGTGTCTTATGTGTTTTTTCCATCTCTTGCTCAAACTCGGTTGGTTTCTAAAACTGGGAACACTTTTCGTTTGCAGATGGCTTCAGTTCTCTCTGTCTTTATTTGAATCACCATTTTTCCTTCTGTAATTCACCCTAATTTTCTGATAGAGCTATGGCTACAGAGCAATTCCACCGACTCATCAGACGAAACCTTTGAATTTTAAGCTTTTTTTTTTTGGAAAACAGAGTGATTTTGTCCTAATTCTGCAAAGTGCCAAATATAGTGCAATGCACAAGCTGGAGAAAAATACTCAGAAAATGAGTGAGGAGCTATTTGAGTGGAAACAGCCGTGGATGTTTAAGACCACCTGGGAAATTGGTGACTACTTAGCTTGTCTTCAGTAGGCTAAAACGAGCAGCGGAGGACTGTAAAAATAAGCATTTTGGGGAAATGGACCTGCTGAGCAATACACACCGTGAGTCTGAGACATTAATCGTGTCTGACAAAAGCTGTAGTCTCTTCTGATACTACAGGGTGGGTGGGTGAAGCACATATGGTAGATGTAATCCCTCTTTTTTGAATAAAGTATGTGAAGCATTGCAGTCTAAAACTCAGGATACTACAGGAAAATGATGATGTGATTAACATTGGGTGACAGATAACATTTGCCAGCAGATCACATTTCCAACTTGATAATGGAAATGAGAGCAGAGGTGCTAAATACCTGAGCAATAGCTCTTGGTAAAATTACCAGAAGTAGTGAAGTTTGGGTCACAATTAGAAGTGATCTCAGGTGAAGTTGAGAAAGTAAATAGGCGTTAATGATTTTTCAGATTGTTCCTTCTCAGAATTACACATTGATTAACAAGGCAAATGGCACCGTGATGAGAACTGGTGTAAATGGCAGCCAGAAAGGAAATCAAAATAGCTATTTGGTACCCTGGTGAGAGTAGAAAGGAGGAACACTCGACTGATAAGGAATTTTAAAATAGAAAGAAGCTGTGTGATATACATGAGTGGTCTCGAAAGATGACTATTGAGTTTTTTTCCCAAGGAATCTTTAGAAAATATTGAATTGCAGAAGTCATTTGAAATAGTGACCTCTTAACAAAATTAAGTGCTCTGCAATCGAGAGGAAATTGCTGCAGAGAAGGAAGTGACCTATTTCTAGCTTTGTTTCTTAAAGCCAGAGGTCCCTCAGCTGATTAATATTGCAATGTTAAATAACGTTCATACAGCAACATTTAATGTCTTATATATATGTCTGATGCTGGTTTTAGAGTATTTTGTAAGAATATTTGGAAATTATTTTGGAAATAATCAATATCAAAATGGTAAAACTCAATTTCTTTAAAAGTTGGTGATCTGACTTAATCAAAATATTTTATGCTTTGATTAAATAACTCAGAAGTTTCCACAAGACTGATTCGGGTGGGATTCCTCTTAAACTGTGATATATGAATTTGGTCACTGAGATCTTTGGATCTTTTTACTGTCTGCGAAGAGGATCCTTTAGGCTGAAAAATACCTTTAAGATCATCAAGTTCTTGCAGGTGGGAGGCCTGGATCTGTAGTGAACTACGAAAAACAAAAGCTGGAGCAGAAAGAGAGAGAACAAAGAAATTCTGATTGTAATGGCAGTGAATCTGCTGGACAAATAAGAATAAGAAGAAATTTAAATTTAGCAGCCAAAATAAGTGAGGTCTTTGTATTTGGCCTCACCTTCCAATCCAACCAAAATGTATGAGAGCAACAATTGAGGGGATTAGACTGAGGGAGTTCAAAATTCAATAGGAAGGAAGAGAAATTTCATGGTTTGGGTTCCTCCCATGAATGATGAATATTTTTAAGGTGTTATTGATACTTAGGTAATGTGGAAGAACTATATTAATCCATTCTTAGGGATGTAAAGTGGATATTATATTATATCTCTACAAATTTGATTCGCCTTCCCTGGAGGTGTTTAAGGCATGAGTAGATGAGGTCCTGAGGGACATGGTTTAGTGTTTGGTGGGAGTGGTTGGACTCGATGATCCGATGGGTCTCTTCCAACCCAGTGATTCTGTGTTTCTGTGAAATTGCTCTTCCACATTCATAACAAGGAAATCATTGTAAAAATCACCACCCAAACCCAGAACCTCACTGCTTGTATGCACCTGCTTAAAAAACCGGGCAGAAGACAAGGACTGCTTCACTTATTGAATGTCTGAGAACTGTTTGTATATTCTGGGGGGGAAGGTGGTATAAAATCTTCTAGTGAAAAGCTTAAGATATGCTAGATTTATATTATCAATATTTAGATATTGAAAGACGGGAGGGAGGGAACTCATAACCTAGAGAAAGAAATAAAGATCAAAAATGCAATAAGTTAAAAAAATGGAACTGCCATGAAATGGATAAGAATACTTCTCAAATGGCTTTGGACATCTAGGAAGTGATGTCAAACTTCATACTGGGACTAGCGATATATCATGATCATTAAATCACAAGCATCTCGTTTCAGTCTGCTGAAGGGCTCGGTGCTCACATCCTTTTCAGCCCCTGGCAAAGGCTCTTGTCAGAGGAGGCATGTGGGATTACGTACGCGTTACCCTGATGCAGAACAACAGATTCGATTTTCCTGGGTCAGGTGGGAAC
>WAAB01003131.1:258588-327388 GCA_013389865.1 Piaya cayana | reverse complement strand
ATGTCTAATCAGGCCCTTCCATTTTAATTCGTGCTGTTGTGCTGTTGTCTACTTGCCATGCACCACTCCAAACAATCTGGCTCCTGATTCTTGAAAACCTTGTTGTAGGTGTGGGACGGCTGCTGTTAGGTCCTCCCAAACCCACCTCTTCTCCATGCTAAACATGGCCTGTTTCCTCAGCCACAACTCTTACGGCATATGAGTCAGCCTCCTGACTGTCCTGGAGGCTCTTCAGTGAACTCACTATGGTTTATCAACACCTTTCGTACACTGGGGTGTCTAATATAGGATGAACTATTCCAAATGGGGTCTACAGTGTGCTGAACAGAGGGGGATAATCCCTTCCTTCAGTCTACCAGGTACTTTTCTGTTAACGCAGCCCACAATGCTGTTGACTTTGTTGCTGTCTTACATTTGACTGGCTTGTGTCCAGCTGCTGCCTGCCGCTCTTCCAGCCTGTTCAGGTTCCTCTGAGTAGCAGCCCTGCCCTCAAACTTAACTGCTTCTATCAATTTGGTGTCATCTACAAACTTGATGAAAAGTCTTCTGTCTGATAAAGACATTAAACAGGATAGGTCACAGTATATAAACCTTCGCTTGACACTGATGAGAACTACTGTCTATCAAGAAACTTGAAAAATATAATTGAAAAATTACTCTGGGTTCAAAAAAGCCTTGGCAGGTTTTGTTTATTACAAAGAGAAGAAATGTTGATACATTTGGGAACTATAAAGTCTCAGAAAATAACAGAAGCAGTTTGCTCTCCATAGGTTAATTATAAAGCTGTGGCTGACAGCTTATCACCCTATCAATTAACTGATTAGTTAAAGAAGAGCTGCATTACAAAATTAACAGAATAGTTTCTTTCCATTTTGAGTCTTTTGCATGCCTAATAGACTTCGAGGTCTGTGTCTTTTATGCCTGACATAAGTCACTTACAAAAAAAAATCACTACCCTACATCTGCTAAAGCTCTATTAAAATTACTAAATGTTAATGCAATAATTAGAAGTACTTAGGCATCTAAATGCTTAAACAGGTATCCACTTTGGTGCAGATGGATGTCCAGAAAACACATTAGTGTGTGTCTGCTATCCTTACGGGCTAGGGAATATGACATCAGCTTGTTCTTTCTACCTATGTGATCTGACACAACTACACAATCCTACCATAAACCACGTTACAGAGCCTAGTGATCTAAGGCCAACATGACAAAGGTACACATCATGAAAAGACAAGACAAAAACCCCTGTCACAAAGCACAAGGCATGTATTACTGATCTTATGATTAATGGTTAGTTAATACTAATCATTAGCTTATGGATTCCCAGGTCCTGCCTGCTGTTAAATTCCAGGGAATAACACCTTGAAGCCCAGGTACCTTGAGGCACATATGGCAGCTGAAAGACGTATCTTCAAACATGTATCTTTACAGGCATTTTTTTTCAGCGTTGCTCCTTATCACAGACCAAGCTATAGCAGCAGACTTACATGCAACTGCTTTCAAAGAAAATGAATGCAGTAATATCTCCTCTAAATATACAAAGAAAATCCAATAACGTCCTAAAATTCCAAGTAAAATGATGGAAGTGATTTCAATAAATAATTTCAGTTTTACACAAAACCAAAAAGAATGCTCAAAGAGACTCACACAAATATACAAAACATAAACCCTCTTCTCATAAAAGAGGAGAGGGATGAAAAAAAGATTTATTTTGCTGTAATGGGTGATAATTCTAAGAAGCCTACAATCACTTTTGTATGACTGAAAGAAATTTAATGGTAATCTTACCCTAGCAATGACACCAGAGATGAACACTGCTGGTTTGGGTGGGCTGAAAAAAATAAGAGTGATTATTAGTACAGATTATCTAGAAGGTAAAAATGAAGTACAGCACATATACAATGCAAAAAAACCCCCCAAACCCAAACCAACAAAAACCTGTGGCATTTTTAGCAATTAATGAATGTTTCAAATAGACAAGATAAATCCTCTCTTCAAATGACTATTTCTTTCCTGGTACTTATTGCAGAATACACCTGTAGGTTTTGGTTGCTATTACTTCACATTAATCATGACAGCAGCAAAATGCTGGTTCAACAACACACTATTCCTCACTTAAAGCTGTGTATCTTTGTTTGCATCGGCTCCTTAATCCTCAAATTTTATACATAAGACACCAGCAGTCATTTAGACTTTATGTATTTGTATTGCAACAATGAAAACTGTAGCTGGAGTAAACGTACTGCTGTGATGGAGAATAAAATAAAATTCCAAGTGTATATCTGTCAATCAAAAGGATTATGATTTTAAGTGTCAGAAAAAACCCACACCCAGTACTTTAAAATCATATATTTTTTAGCAGATGTTTATCTACTTTATTACACAGAAGGGGAATCGTCTCTGCAACAAAATAAATGTGAAAAACATAAAGCAAAGTCTGCCCTGCTTTTTCATCTGCAGACCATCCCTCACACCAACAATAACAGACTCTCCACAGGCAGACAATGACTCTGAAGCTTTGCCAGCATAAGGGATCAGTTTCCCTGTGCCACTGATCTGCTGAACTGGCCACTTCTACATGGAGGCCAAAGTGCAGACAGGCTGCCACATTTAACAGCTCAGTCCTGGTGGTGGGCATCATTAGAGTCTATATTATAAATTCTCAGCAACCTCAGTGGTCACCTGAGAAAGTAAAACCATATATCTGCACAGAGTCTGCAGAAGGATCCAGACTAGCAGCTCCAAAAAATCTCCACCATACAGGTAATATATCTGTAAAAACCATGTAACCTGAAGCACTGGAGAGGGAGAGTGGGTGTGCAGGTGAAGTTGTGCCTCTTTCTGAACATGTCCGTAACTGAGGACTCAGAGCAGCTGATTCATTAGCTTCGACCATGAGAAGGGTCCCTACCCTGTGATGTTATGGCTGATGAGGTTCGAAAAGCACAAAGCAAACACAAGTCAAATGATTTATTAGAGGAACGATAATGATTATTATGATGCACTTTACAACTACACAGCCTGTAAAGATTTATTAATATTATGTTACATGAACTTAAGGTAACAAGCAGCACAATATTAGATCTAGATATAATGATCTAATAAATGTTGCCTGAACCCTTTTCAGTCACAGTATTGCTACACAGTCTCTGAACACCCTAGCTATTCAAGCAAGACTCATCATCCCTTTGACAAATTTTTTAAAAGTCAGAAATACAGGATTAGGAAAAAGGAGAAAGGAAGCAAATTCTGCTTTAAATACTTCAATTTAAGAGCACCTGTGATATTCCTGCAATGAGAGAGAATATTTTGATAGTATATTAGATTTCTCCAATCTAATTTGCTGTTGGTATAAACTAATAACAAGCAAAGATCAATTGCAAAACACTTTCATTTTATCCTAATTGCAGTAAGTCAATTAGTATGTTACAGCCTGCATGAGATTTCCTGGATGCTGAGTAACAAACTCAAACAAATAACCCTGACTGAGAGAACACAGATGTAGCGCAGTGGCTCAAGGTAGCATTCATAAACTAACACCGTGACATTATAAAGGAAACGAACAGTAAATGGGAAAAAAAAAATGTGTGGCAATGAACATGAAATCTGGTTTTAGTCACACTCAGAGAAACAGTTACTTGTTTGACATTGTATTACTAACAATAGTGGATAGCAGGAAAGTAAAATCAGATGGTTTTTTTCCCTTGTGTTCTTACTATGACCTTTCAGTCTTCACTATGCTTGGATGATGCGTGAAATTGAAGTCAACATTTCCTAAAAAAGAGCCTATACTTGTTGAACGTGCTAAGGCTTGTCTGCCTACCACCTGCTGTCTGTTCCATACTTCTTGCTTTAAAAACAAGTTAAATGCTCCACGAGTTTGGCCAAAAATGATAACCTGAAGGAATCAATAGCGTAATGGCTGTTTCAAACATAGTTTTTGCTGCAAATTGTAAATCTTCTTAGAAGCCCTGATCTCCTGTTCCAAATATCATGTCATTATACTCAAAGTCCCCAGCTTTCAAATGCCAAATACTCTGGTAGACATAAAGCTGGATGAAGTTAGAATATTTGATACATTTTTGTACTTATCTTTGCTTAGTTGTATGCTCTTTTGTCTAAGGAACTAGGTTGAGATCCTATAAGGACCATTTCAGAATCAGCTAAAAATCCAGCTTGAGGTTTATGTTTCAGGCAGCACCGCAGAATTAGCTGCTATATTTTTATAATGAAGACAAAACCCAGTAATACTTTTTTCTTGGTAAAAAGTATAGTAAACTATGGTAAAAAAACTTCAGATATAAAGCATCTGTCTTGAGCTCTACCATGAAATAAGATGTTTAGTTCTGTTTAATTTTGTTTGCATGCAATTAGTTCTGGGACTGTCTTCAATTGCACTGCCTAAGAAACAGGACACTAATTAGGAGTATCCCACAGGTATGTGCTAGGCATCAAAACACCTCATATGAACTTGTCTAATTTTGATGTGAAACATTTTATGATAGCACAGGACAGTTCACTGACACAGAGAGAACAACCTTTTAGGAAATCAGAGTTGTAAAAATGTATCTAAATACAGATGTAACTGGAACAGATTTGTCCTCTCTGTGGCTTTTTGATTAGACTCTTCTTGTGTTACGCTATATTTCCAACTTCTAAACGGAAGAACTAATGGGGATGATGACATGGCTTCCAGCTCAAACACCTCTAAGCTCCATCCACAAAGATCTTTTATAGAAAACCCAGCATTCATTTCTGGTTGAACTGAGTTCCCACATCCAGCTGCAGGCACACGCTGTAATGAGGTTTTACCTCTTAACTTATTGCAAAGGCAAAATGCTTTGCTTCTATAGAAGACACCTTATTTTAATGCATTAATTATCCCTAGTAGGGGGGAAAAAAACCCCAGAAAGCTGGCCAGAAAGACAAAAGATTGAGTGCCTGTATTTATGTTCTACATTAAAGCACTGGCTTTCCCCTCATTTCTACTAGATTACATTGTCTTTTAAAAATGTAATGTTATCAGTTGGTGAACTATAGAACCAGAATCACGCATATATAAGCACAATTCTATACTAATGAAGAATTCAACGGATCAGAGAAAGGCCTGGATAATCAGTCACTGATTCATGCTTTAATTTCATTCTTAATGAAAGAAAACTTTCTACAGACGAATGTCTTCACGCTAAATCAGTCTCTACTGCCAGGCTCTCATTGGCTTTTGTGGACCCATATTAGCTGCCAACAGCATAACCCTGTAATTGCACTCTGAGACATCAACTGGGATTGCAGTATTGCAGCATCACTCACTATCTTTCCCAAGGACCTACTGAAAATAGAAACAATAATGGAGAATATGCACAGGCTCTCATCGCTACATTTGTAAAATGCTTTCAAGTGCTTTGAATTCTATTGGTGTTTTATGCAAAGCACAACCTACATTTCCAGTATTTTGTAAGCTGTGATGGTTGCTTTGCGGATATACTTAATCTGATGAAAATTGGTTTGACAGATGTTGTTTTGAAGATGCAGTATTGCTTTGTCTAGACGTCAGTAAACAAGAAAGCAAAAAAAAAAATATTACTTTCTGACAAAAACTGATTTTGTTTATACATATATGTGCTCTACAGCCATATAATGCACACATTTTTTTTAAGTTAAATAATAGCCAAACTCAACATTGTGTAAGGAATACAACGGTGTGTTTGCCACAACTGCTTTGAGTGTGTCAATACTTACCAAGGAAATTCTGAATTTATTATAACATATGGAGAAAAATACCACATCTGTTAAGATCTGAGTGTTCAAGGAACTTAGCCTGATTTTACATATGTGATGCTGCTAAGAACCGCACCTGTTTAACATCAGACTCTCTACTGGATTAATTTATCACGATTATCTTCAAATAAAATAAAGATTTCTATTATTTCATAATACTTAGCTTAAATAGGAACTTCATTTGACATCGTGAGTAAATCACAAAGATGACTGAATACTTGAAAAGATCATTAACTAGATGAAATGAGGCATCAATAATACTAAAATCTTATGCCTTCACCTTAGAGGGATTGGTTGAACTAAAGTCTGACAGATATACTGTAAAGACACAGCAACATTGGAATTACTGTGAAATCTCCTACAGGACATAGAATATACATAGGGCAGATGACTACTTATCCAGCTCCATTTAAAACACAAACTGAATATATTAGTATTCTAAATTAACAGGAAATTTTATTGCTATTAACTGTATGTATCTATACATGCAGTGTATGGGCACACACATGTGCAGAGGCTATGCATGTATGCATACACAGATTCACAGCTGTTCAAGAGTGATTCCAAATGCAGGAAAGAGCTCAGCATGTTCCCACAGTTACACAGGGGATGAACGCCTGCAGCCACTCAGATTTGGAGCATCTGAACTGCGTACTGCACTGTTACCTGATGGGATGAATCTGAATCTGATGACAGTTTCCAGTGGCAGGTTGAACTGCAGATCCAATCTGCAGGAAGGACTATGAGCATCGCTCAACATGCAATCCAAAACGAAAGCCTGTATTTAGAGCTGACAAACCAGGAAACAGAACCATACATACAACCACTCCTTTCCATGTGAACTATAAAAGCTCCTGAAAAGAGAAATGGGCATTTCTGCAGCCAGCTGGTACAGAAGGCGAGGGTTCCATATTCACTGGTGATCAGAAAAATCAAACCAACTTGCTAGGACAAATACAGAATGAGAAAATGTTATGGTAAAAATAGTGCCTTACAGTATACCTCATTTAAAATACTGTACTCAGTCCAGGAACACCATAATAACAGAATTAGAGCAGAAAGAGTAGAGAAAGCATGGAGAACCTTCTATATGAGGAAAGTAGAAAGTAACACTTGAAGAAAGCAAAGACATACATTTAAAACTAATAAGAGCAGATACCTTTAAAATATCACAGAATTTTAATGCAGAACCTCCTAAAAAGAAGGCAGTATCAACATCAAGAGTTTAAAGAAGTTCAGATACTTCTTTATAGCAGTGTTTACTTGAATCTAGGCCTTTGATTTTAGCATTGTCTGAGAAAATAATTTCCACTACAATTAAAAACACATTTCTCAGCAACAGAGTAAAGCTAACAAGCACACTGCTCACCAGCTTGCCTGAAATACTTTCCAATTTGTTATAATACTTTCAGCTTATTAATTTTCTGGACAGAAAAGTAATAATTAGTCTGATTGACTACCAGAGGGAAATATTCTAGCCGACTACACGGGGGGACACAGTATCTGATAATCTATGATAATTTATGCTGTTGAGATCATTTATTTATCTGTCATAGCTTTCAAACCTTTAAGATCACCCACAGGATGGCACTGTTGAACCTCCAAGTATCACATACAGTAAGTAGGGAACATTCTTAAAGAAATCCAGGTGGTGTGGAAAACAGTAAAACAACTGAAAAGCAATGCCTCCCCTTGACGCCAAATCTTTATGAAATACTGTACATACACACACACAAATTCATACACATACTTACAGACACTACTTTTGGAAAACAATTTTTTTGTCCCTGTGGATTGGTCTATGCCCGATGAGCTAGCTTCCAATTCTGCTATATAGCTCCTCTTCCTATGCAGCCAAAATGAATGTAAATTTCAAGGAAGAACTCAATGCCCTATCAGGAATTTTTAATGGCTATTTGTTTTGCTATGCACATACAAGCAAATTTGGTGTCCTGATCTTTTAATGAGGTGGTAAATCACTGGCTGTTATATTTAATAGCAACTGATTGACATTAACTGTTCTTACATTCACTGTCAAAATATTGCTGCATGTGGCCTGATTAATCTCACCAGTCTCTCATTCATCTTTGTTTTTAGTGCATGTGTTAACTGTAAAAGAAAATGATTTACGAAATATGTCCACCACCTCTTTTCTATACTGTTGTACACTACATTGCTATGAAGGAGTAAATTTCTCTTTCACGCCTTCCTCTGATCACAAAACAAAGATTTATGTATTTCACCCTTTATATCGACTCAGAGGACTTACAAATAGTCCCTAATTCTCCAGCTGTTGGTTCAGGGGTTATCACAGTATCTACATTAGCTCCTAGTGAACATGAATGACAAACTTTTCACAGGCAGTGACAGCAGCATTAGCCCAGTTAATATCTGTAGTCACTTAACTGTGGAAAAATGAGAGCTATGAAAACTAATGTAAAGCAAGCAGTACTTAAATGGGGTTACAACTCAAGGGGAACTCAAAAATAAGGAATGAAATAGGATAGACTGTAAGCATTTGCACAATGGCCAGCAAAGACCATGGTGCAAAGGGGAATGATGACCAAGTCCTCCTTGTAGTAGTCAAATGGTTAAGTGTATATCCATGTGTGTTCTCATGATGGTAATACACTTCCATAAGGATACCGTGACCGTGTACGTGCAGTGCAGCATCTCAGCTGGAGAAGCACATTAGCCAGTTGAAGCACTGCTGTAGTTCTTCCACCGAGTACATGGAAGATGGAATGGAACTGCTGAAAAAACAGCTGTACTAGGAATTCCTGACCAATTCAATGGGTCACTCCTGGGAAAGCACTGGGTACAATAAAGGGCATTGTGGAAGGTCATGAAGACTCTGGTGCTATCAGATCTTGTGCTGAAGATTGTGTGAGCTGGACAGGAACTTGCTTTAGTTCAAACACTGCTAAAGCTATTGACACAATTCTTCTTATTCTTCAGTGGCAAGTGGCATTTCTAGAGGCATAAATCTTGTCATAGGAATAAGACACAAATTAATGCCGAAACCTGGAATTCCTCTTAATTCAGACACAGAAAACAATGAAAAAAAATCTTTAAATAGGTAATCTTGTATTTAAAACTCATAAAGGTGCAACAGAAGACAGAATTAAAAAAAACATTTTAAATGTAACAGCTTACTTTTAATATTAAGAAACCGCCTAACCCATAATAAACTTAGCCCAGCTAGGTTTTCAAAGTGACAAGACAAGGAATGAAGTTCTCTACAAGGGATTCAGACAAGGGTGGATCTTTGTTTAAATGAACTTGGAGAAATATAATTTCTCCACTTAGGAATTGACCTCCATAGACCTGAGAGGAAGCAACCACTTCATTCTTCTACTGCCATAACTACGCCTGCTGCTGCGCTGTGGTGGTCAGAAAGGCAGCGTCTTCATTTTCCATCCAGAAACTTCCAGTCACCTGAATACATTCAGAACAGTCTGTTTCTTCCACATTTATCTTAAGGATTTATATCAGAAGGTCAACATCAGATATTACTACAATCATCTGCAAAACACTCAGTAATGTCAATAAGACTGGAACTTGGTACCAAGAAAATACACAGAAAATGACCTTGGAGAAATCAATAGCAATGGGATTCAAAGCATTACAATGTGAAGGACTTACAAGAGGAGTTCTTAGATGGTAAGCTTACACTCAGTGTGAAATAAGTGTCTAGCTTTTTGAAGTGGTAATAAAAGCCATGACAATGCAAACGGGTAACAGATCAATGTGCTTTAAAGCTGAATATAGTTCTACAATAGTACCCATTCATTTCAATGGGATGTAGAAATATTATAGCAACTACAAACTTCAGAATGTCAATATCACAGTGATTCTTCTGTTAATCTAACAAAAGCAATTGCTGATTTTCTAGTTCAGACTGTTTGATTTGTGCTCCATTTGTTTGAATGGCCTTTAATTGCTTTAATAACAGCTAAAGAGGTTCATTTCCTTAAGGAAGTACTATAGCAAGACGGCAGCTAACCACATGGCAACATTACCTTGTATGATACACAACAGGGTTTGACTACACTTTTTCTGCTTATGATGCACACGTAGCTTTACTTCTTCACTTTGTTTCCACAGGACAAACAGATCAGTCTTTGACGAACAAAACCAAAACAAGCATACACAGTCTCAACTGTGTTTTCACTTATTAAACAGCAGCAATACTGCTAGTACTATATACTGGTAGTTTGTACTAGTATTTTAGACTGGTCATTTCTCCACAGATGACAACATGGTAAAAGAAAGACACTAAAAATGACTCATTTTACTTGAGGGCTGCCTGAAGTTATGTTTCTGTAGTTCTGTTTGAAGGGTGTCCTCAATAAGAACACATTTTTCAAAGCACCTACCAAGTGCTAGTACCTCTGGCCACTGTCTGGATGCTGCGACAAGTGACGGTTTAATAATGGGAGCTGACTTAAGAAATCATTAGCCTACTCACCTTTGAAATCAGGGACAATGGGCATAAGTAAAATGTACTACTTATTTAAATAATAAAGTGTACCCATCTAAGTACCAACTTAGGTTAGATTAGCTACAAAAAATTTTTTTTTCCAAAGATTCCTTGATTCCTCTGTATGCTTCAAAGGGCCGTTTCTGTCATCCTGTATCTGTGCCTGGACATATAAACATTTTAATTAATAGCTTTTTATTTGCTAATGAGATAGGATATATGTTTCGCAGAAGACTATTAACAGGCAAATACAGAGATCTCTCCTAATTCAGTCTATGTAGTTCAACAAAGTAATGGAGTCCCAGTACATCAGTGTAAAAATTAATGAAAATGCATGACACCACAATCAGATTTTCAAACAATTAAGAGGTGGAAATAGTAATTGTTACAATAAGTGCGCTTTCTATCACTCACACACACAAACAGATGCACACATTAGTAAACACTATAGTGTTTACAGGACTGTTCATAATGTGGTAAGACTTAATGGCAGCCTACTCTTCATGAATTCTCACATTCTGAAGAAATACTTTGTACACATGAGACATTACCACTTATTTCTTGGTTCTATTACATTCTCTTATTTCTCTTCCCATCATTAAGATTCCCAATTTGCTGTATGTACAGCTAAGCATCTGTGTAACACTGATTCTTTATTTCAAGAATTCAGTATAAAACACATCGCCATTTAGTTTTCACTACAAAAGCAAGCGGTTAGAGGGAGCTCAAGATCTGCAGTAGCAGGAAAAATTTTTACTGGTGCCTTTTGGCAGAGGGTAGAGGGGAGGTATGGATCCAGTCCTTCTCCCCATTCCCTCCACCTCTAGCTACCTCTAACAGTCCAAGTGCTAGCTCCCAAACCAATAGGGGTTTTGCTTGTTTTCTGTAGTTTTGTTTGCTTTTGTTTTGGTTTGTTTTTAATAACAATACGTTAATTGTGCACAATGCCAAGTTAATCAACAAATTTTCTAAGGAGTGATGGCTTTGGGTAACATATCAAAAGCTGCTGCTTTGCAAAGAAAACATCTCTGTCAGTTACAGCATAATCACTTCACATGTAAATAGGGAGGATAAGAAATTTCAAACTTTCAACAGCCACATTTTGCTCCAGGCTGGAGTGTAAGAGGATCCGATTCAGCTGAACTCTTCTGAATTCACATGATGTTAGAAGCACCTGAAAACTTTTGCAATAAGTCTTCAAAATACTTTACAGAAACTGCACCATTATGGACCTTAACTTTCTTCCTTTTTTATTGAAGACTTAGGAAGAAAATTAAAGGCACACTGGCCTGAGATTGCTAAGTCAAAGAACACCAAGAAAGGATTCAAATGGTTAACCTTCTTGCGTCAAGAGAACCTATCATAAGAGTGGCAGGGACAGCAGAAATCATACTGATAGAAATAAATGCATCTGAGAAAGGTTCCACACTCCCATTAATGCTCTAAATTCCAGTCTCATAACTAACAGATAAATCTTTAAAAAAAACCCCAAAGCCCTAGGTTTTCATACAATTGAAAAATAGAGATAATGATTTAAGCTTATTATTCAAATCAGACAAAAATTCTGATAAATATATATACAATAAATAGGGAAGGCCAATGGAAAGCAACAAAGCTATAGGAAACAATAACACTTTTTTGAAACAGTGTCTATCTGTGGTCACTTTTCTTGGTCTCAGTGATTGCCAGAGCATCCATCACATGGTAGATGCAAATCAAGTGGTGAAGTGAGATGACAGTTCAGGCTACTCCCAGACACATAATGCTGGGGTTCAATAAATACCTACTCTCTGATGGAAGCTGAAAAATAAGTCAGGTGGACTACTACAGTTTTTTGATCACAACCTGGCAGTTATGTTTAAGAACTCAAAATAAGAACACAAGAAGCCAAATTCATACCTGATACATTTACTGCTATTACTTGTTGTATTCACTTATAATGATAGTCCTCCTTTCACATTATTTCCTGAGATGACATTTGATAAAGTGGTACCTGCAAAATTTTAATTAGCAACCCTGATTCTCCCTTCACGTCAAAGACCCACCCATTCATTCTAAGTTTATCATTGCAAAAAATCAAAAAAAAGGCCAGATGTAGAGAGAACAACCTTAATTTAACAAAACGCCAAATCATTTTCTAATTTTCACCCTCGATATTTACAGCAAAATTTTGTTATTAACCAACATGGCATTCCTATTATTAACCTGCACTTTCAAGACTGAAGGCAGACCCCTTGTGTATACTTGCTCAGAATACTTGCTGCTATGACATTAAAATTGACAGGAGGGTATTGGGCTCCTGTCATGTTTATTTAAAATCTTTATAAAGAAGTCGTCCATGGAGACATACCCTAGGCACCCAGGTGACAGCAATGCTATTGCTGCCACATAATGGCCAGCTGCAAACTGAAGTTTAATTTCATTTTTGTCTATAAGAGGGATCTCTTCTAGCTATTTCCAGGTGCAAAGAAAGAGAAATTTCCACAAACTTTACAGCAGTGATCCTCGTTCGTTACTGTTACATATCAAGAGAATTAGAAAGTAAAAAGTGTACAGGAGCTTTAAGCCAGAAAAGGTAGCTTTGGTAAGAAGCTCTGCTGTTAAGAACATTAACATTTCCTGATGTAACATGGAGAGGATAACAACACAATCCACAGTTCAGAAAAGACACAGTGCAATCATGCTTCTTGATCTGTGAGTGGAAGTAAGAGGACAAGGACAGATAGCTTAACAATTTTGTAAGCACTATGCAGAAGTACAGCAGGAGAGGAAACTGTCGAGGCAAGGGGAGAGAAAGGATAGAGAAATGAGAAGAAAAGAAAGGAATGAGAAAGAGATATCCTCTCTTTTGGAAATACTGCTGTATCAGGAAAAATTTCCTAAAACACAGTAGAAGTATAAGCTCCTGTGACCAGCCTACATGACAGGGCAGAAGAGACATCCAGGGACATTCTTAATGTTATAAGGTATCTTGTTTTTTAGACAACAGTCATACTAGATAAAGCACAAGAAAAGACAATGCATATAAGTGCCACAAAGTGCTTTGATCTAGATACTAAAGGGTATCAGTAACAGGAACGTTGCTGCAGACTTACCACCTCATCCAAAGAACTCTGCTATGACCTTGGTAAGGTTACAAAGGGAGACAACACTGGTTGCATGTACGCAATCCCTCCCCCTCCCCCACTTTATTGATGTCACATGAAGAAATTATTCAAGTGTTTTTTAGGCTATGCAGAAACAAGGAATTCTCTCATCCTCTTTAAAGAGAGCACCAGACAACAGATTTGCAACTCCTCTGAACACAACTCCTCTGATAACAAGCCACCAAGCATCTACATATGAGTTCTGGTACCTCTGCTACTTCCAGAACCCTAGTTTCCATATGGACCACTGGAGATCCTCAGTCGTCTATGAATCAAAAGACTATGACTTGAGCATTTGAAAAAGGAAGCCCACAACTGTCTACAGCTGAACAAAACTGCATGGGAAATTGTCCAGTCTCTTTATCTGTTCTGTGCTGGCATGGTACATCCACGATGTGTGATACAAAAGATACATCTAGCATTGTGTCTAATGGGGAGCTATGATCACCAACAGAAGTAACAGAAGTCATGTTGCTTTTAGTCTGCAATCGCTTTGCAGAGCTTCAAGTAACAGTAGGGTGTTAACACAGAATGGCAACACTACAGAAAACATGAGCTATGCCAATTGATTAAGAAAGTCCACCCTGAAGCAACTCCTGTCTGTCTTTCTCTAGGTCTCACAGACTGGCAAGCAGCCTTCTCTTAGCTGTCCCATGTTCAGAAAGTTTCATTTTGATTTCACTTAGTGTTATCTCACTGTCACTCTTGGCACATGAAGCAATTTGATCAGCTGTTACCATTTCTTTTAGGTATGGTAATCTTGAGGAACAAATTAATTAAAAACTTAAGCCAGGCTGACAGGTGTGACTATTCAGTGGTGGTTTTTTAATGGAAATGCATATTTAGAACTTCAGAAAGGCTTGTAATTATTTCAGGTAGGTCAGGTTTTTGATCAGATCAAAAAATTAACATAGCAATTCGAAGACGTACTTTGGTGGTGTTTATGTCCTTGGAAAAATCTATTCAGTATCTCAGCTATTGTGCAAACAATGCAATGGTTTCAAAAGCAGTTTTCAAACTTGAAGCCTGTACTTTCATTAATATACCCTGCTGCAATTTCCAAAGGGGTAAGGCATTCACAATTTCACTTGATTTCAACACGAACACTGTACCTTTGAACACAGAGTGAAGAGTATCAAGTAGGGTACTTGCACTTGAGAAACCACTTCAAAATTTTCAGTAGAATATGTAAGTTAGCCTGTATAATCACTGTTAAAGAAGCATGACAAAAGGGAAACATTTGATATAAACCTTAGGTAAAATGTGTAAAGATTTTGAGCATGAATTAACAGATTAAACAGGACCATGTGTGCAACCTCACACACGACCTCAAGTTTTAGTCTATATAGTCTAGTTTTGAAAAGCTAACAGATGTTTTCCTATAAATAATTTGGTTGTACTGATAAGGAAATAAAATATTGAGCAAAATGTGGATTTGACAGCTCAAAAGATCATAGTCCTTTAAAGTACAGAGCAGGTAACACAAGCAAAGGCCAATTCAAACACCAGTGCTAATGTGACCTTGACCCTGGCCTGTACTTTAGTATCTTCCCTAGTAGATTATCTGACTGCAGCTTATGCTCCATTAGCAGTGCCCATAAACAGACACCAGGTCACAGATATCACTCTCATCACTACATTGACGTATTGTTTCAGTGTTTAGAGCAGGCTGTCTCTGGAGGTTCAAATGCCCATAGCAGCTTGCAGCATGTTTCACACTGAAAATCAGTGGATTTTCTTTGTTTGTGGAACATGTCATTGTGTATATTTTTTTTTGGCACACAAAATGCACTCGTCTGGCACTGGCAGTCTGTTGATCAGATCTCAGACCACATAGTTTGGACCAGTAAAATTTTAAAGACAACCAGGAGGTGGTTCCCTGTTGTCCCACCACCAACCTGATTCGTTACATCTGGGGAGGCCTCCGTAAGATGTCACTCTGAAAGGGGCAGGTGGGTCTCCTGGATCATCCAGTTTCTAACATGCTGCTTGGGTGGCTCTTCCCCGATAGTGGCATAAAGGGTAAGTGCTTCCTCTACAACCATTATTACTAAAGGCCTGCCACGACACTTCAGACTGATTTAGAATTGCTGGCTTGGATTATATTGCACCTTTAATCTGATATACATCTCTGAAGTCTGCTCAGAGCATTGGAAACACTCATTCCTAACCCATTCCCTGTACATACTATTTATAGAGTTGCAAGGGAAGGTCATGGAACAGGTGATCTTGAGTGTTATCACACAGCAAATGCAAGATAACCAAGTTATCAGCCCCAGTCAATGCAGGTTCATGAAAGGAAGATCCTGCAAAACTAACCTGATTGCCTTCTATGACAAACCAACTGGAAGAGGGAAAGGCTGTGGATGTAGTGTACTTGGACTTCAGTAAAGCCTTGTACACAGTTTCTCACAGCATTCTGCTACGGAAACTGTCAGCCTCTGGCCTGGACAGGCGCACACTCTCCTGGGTGGAAAACTGGGTGGATGGCCGGGCCCAGAGAGAGGTGGTAAACGGTGTTAAATCCAGCTGGAGGCCAGTCACAAGTGGNGAGAGGAGGGAGCTGGCCTCTTCTCCCAAGTAACAGGGGACAGGACAAGGGGGAACGCCCTCAAGCTCCATTGGGGGAGGTTCAGACTGGATATCAGGAAAAAAAATTTCCAGAAAGCATCACTGGACACTGAAACAAGCTGCCCTGGGAGGTGGTTGAGTCATCATCCCTGGAGGTATTTAAAAGACAGGTGGATGAGGTGCTCAGGGACACGGTTTAGTGGCAGACAGGAATGGTTGGACTCAGTGATCCAAGAGGTCTTTTCCAACCTGGTGATTCTATGATTAAAACTGTCTTCAATAATTCTGCTTGGTTTTGAGAACTCAAAGAACCACCAAGTTCTTCTAGAGAAACAATACTGAAATAACTAATAAAACAAATTACAGAACTTAAACTACAGGGTAGTCCACAACACAACCACTAAATGGCTGAGATTAATAGGGACCTACAGAGGTCCTCTGATCCAAATGCCTGCTCAAGCAGGGACACTTAAGAGCAGGCTGCCCAGGACCATGTCCAGAGAGACTCTGAATATGTCTCCAAGGAGTGAGATGCCACAACCTCTTTCTACAACCTGTTAGTGCTCAGTGACCCTTACAATAAAAGTGGTTCCCGTAGTTCTGAGGGAATCTTGTGTGTTTCACTTTGTGCCTATTGTCTCTGGTTTATGATCAATCCATGCTGACTACTGATCATTATCTTGTCCTTCCAGTGCCTGGAAATGGCTTCCAGAATTAGCTGCTATACTACCTACCCAGGGACTCTGGTGAGGCTGACTGATCTGTAGTTCCCTGGCTCCTCCTGCCTGCCTTTTTTTCAAGTGCTTATAAATACCAGGAATTTCCTTCTCTCCTTTCCTGAAAGAAATATTATTCTTATTCTAAGAGTTTCTCTTAGGTGCTTCAAGAAAACAAAAACACTGTTGTAAGGGTGGGGCTGAAATGTCAAAATTATGAATAAGGTGCTTTCTTCTTCAAAATGTCCTACTTTCATTTAGCTTTTAACTTACCTGAATCTTTTTAGTGCCCACTATAGTTCCATACAGAGCAATTAAAACTTTTAAAACTGAGACTTACATACCAGATTGTGCAATGATTATTCTGCAATAAACACCAAAGATGACTACTGAACTAGGAATTCACAAAGTGTGCAATATCCACATTCACTTTTTTATGGTTTAGAATTAACTACATACACGTATATTCTTCTGTGAAAAGCAGCAGAACAATGGACTTCAGCAGTAGTACATTTACTTGCTAAAGAATCTTGTGATATAGGTCAGGTCTTTGAAGTTATAATATACAAAAATTGTTTTTACATAGTGCTGTTTGTACAACAGAATTCAGTTTCCTCCTTCCTTGTATTTATGAATTCTACTTCTGCAGAAAACAATTCAACCATTCTAATATCCTCATCTAACAGATGAGAGACTGAGGTATGGAAATGTCAAGAATTATTATATGGAGACATATTTCAAGTAAGACATACAACTAATATTAAGAAAGTATTGTATTACTGAGATAAGGTCTAGATAAACCTTTAGCTCCTGAAATTGCCTGGGAAAGATTCATGTAAAATTGCTGGTAGGTAAACAAATCGGGAAGCATGGGCCTCCACAGTTAACACCGTTCATCTTCAGAGAAACTATGTGACTTAAGAGACATTAAAAAGTTAACAGAAGACTGGTGAATTTGTGACTCAGCAGCGCCTTAGTCTAGTCCTGTGAAAATTAACTTGTATATTGTCTTTTTTCCCCATTAGTGATTTCACCCTAAAATAAACGGAACAAAGTTGCCTAAAAGTCTCTGTGTCAGATCTGTCACAATCGAGGAAGCAAAGTCTCTGTCAGTTACCACAGCAAAATATAAAGACTTATAAAAATCAGTTATAAGAACAGAGAATTGGGAACCTCTGATAGAAGAGACATCATAAAATAATTCTAAAACTGGAGTAAGTAAACATAGACAAATAAAATCTGTGTGTAGGACCTGACTTTTACTTTAGTAGGCTGAAGACACTTCATCCTGTTTATAGCCTGGACACAGGAACCTGCAACATCCCCTTAAAACAGAATACCTAATATCCTTCGTATTAAAGCTTGCTGTAGCTGAGATCATTTCCATAGTGAGGGGGGAAAAAAAAACCCACTTCCTAAACTAGTCTGACACCAACACGTTTTTCTTACTCTAAAAGAAACAGGGCCAACTTCTTTTATAATTAAAAGACAAACCTTTTAATACAAATTTCCATACATGATGAACCATCCTTATGTTTATGCGACAGTCCAGGTCTTTAAACTTTATTTTCTGATGAATAAAAAACACAGTATACCTCCTTTAAACCACAATGCATAGCTGTGCAGCTATTCCTGTTCTGTACTCTAGCAGCATTAGTTCATGCATTGCAGATTACTTTCTCTAATTATGAGAAATTCATCTAAGGTAACCTCTATCTCAGGGAGAATTAATCCCTTATGCATAGCAAGCAGTTCTCCAAAACGCTGAACTGTTGAGTTGCAACAGACGGGTGATAATCTCACTTGTTCTATATTACTGTCCTCTGAATTTCAAAAAACTCAAGAAAAATTACCTCTGTTTCTCCTAGATATCTTACAACCAGTGGACTTACTAGCTAAGGGTAATACTCTTGAAGCAAGTGGTTCTTTGAATTCATCAGCTAAGGGAAGGTAAATGCAAAAAAAGATTAAGACCTTGAAGAGGTGTACAACAGCAGTCATGGGGTGGGGTTCACATGACATTACTCACTGCAACACCTCTAGCTATACAGAAGTCAGAGCATATTACCTCTTAACTTTTAAACAATTCGTCCTGATACCTCTTGAAATATTCATGCATGACTGACAGCAGAACTGAGACAGTTCCCCCTAAGACTTGACTTCCTCCACAGCCAGAAGGCTGTCTCTCCTCTGCAGGTAGAAGAATTCTCTGCCACAGAAAGCATCAGTCCCCTGGAAAACAGGAATGCAGCCCAGCTGTTCAAATGAATAGCTTCAAGGGAAGGGAAGGTAAGTTATTCTGCCAGACTGAGAGTGGAAGAAACTTTAAGCAGCAGTAGCATTGCCACAGCTTATAGAGAAGACTCAACCGCCACTTACTGTCAAGTAAATTCCCTTAAGCATTTGTGAATATGGCAAAAAAAAAAAGTGAGGTCTTGAGGTGGTATCGTTGTTCCATGATGGCCTATGGACACAGGCAAGGCAATATATACAGGCATCTTCAGATATGGGGCAGAAGTCTAAATATTTCAAAAAGCCCAAAACATCATCTAAATTTCCAGCTATGTTAGGAATTCTAATGAAATACGACATCTGTGCTTTTGTGCTTGCATGGATCTGCTACACATGTGCTAAGGCAGAGTGAATACTGTTCACCCTATACAAGATTCCTCAGAGATTCATGAGCCAAATGGAATTGTTCTGCAGTTTTGGCAGACAGCAATACCCCTAGAAACAACACACAAAACACCAGCTATGCTTCAGAGGAAAATCCCAGGATATCTGAACGCAGAACATACAGGCTTGGCAGGCCGTTCAGGAACAGATGAAAACAAAAAGGACAAAAGATTTGGATTTGTGAAAGAGAGGTAAAGACACCTGAAGCTAAAGTGGAGAGAAACCTAACACAGAGTGCTAAGTGATGAAATACAGGCTGTAGATGATGAGGCTGAAGAAGAGATGAGACTAAGTTTTACAAGTAATACAGTGCAAATCTCTCCTGGAGTCCTGGTGAAAAGCAAGCTGAACAAGAGCCATCAGTCTTTTCTGGCAGCATATAAAGCCAGCAGTATTTTGTGCCCCACTCTGCTAAGCACTCACTAGACCACATCTGGAATACTGCATCCAGTTTTGGGGCCCAATATAAGACATCAATAAAGCACTACGAGCTCAATGAGGTCTATCAGGATACTCGAGGTGTTGGACCACTCACCTTGTGATGAAACGCTCAGGAAACTGGGTTTGTTCAGCCTGCAGGAACAAAGGCTTTGGGGAAATCTAACAGCAGGCTGCCAGTGTCTAGAAGGAGGTTATCAAGATACAGCCAGGTTCTAGACAATAATGCATGGTTGTAGGATGACAGACAATAGGGGAAGCTGAAACAAGGGAGATGCAGATTAGCTGGGCGGAGAATTTACCAAAAGGAGAGTAAAGCAGTAGAACAGGTTGCTCATAGGGACTGTGTAGTCTCCATCTGGTCGGATTTCATAGTTAATCATGCTCTGAGCATAGACCAGAGACCACTTGAGGTCTCCAGCATGAATTATCTGGAGTCTAAACTGTGTTCATAAGATGCTATGGTTTAGAAGTGTACTACTTTAGGCCATGCAATCTGCACCAGGCAATTTGCAGAATACTGACCAATAGCAAAGCTTTAGCAAAAGTGTTAGTGACTAAACAAAGTACACACTGATCATTTCTCTGCTATTCACCACCCAGCAGCTCTTTGCCTTCATCTGTTCTCATCCATCTTGATAATGAACTGAGATTTCTTAAGTCTCACCATTGCCTTTGCTGTGAGCATACATCTCAGGTCATCTCCAAAATTCACTTACACTCCCATCTAGCACTTATGCAGGCAGAAAACAGTGTCTTCTAATGGTATTTACATTGTTTAAAATGAAAAAGGCGGTGAAACTTATAGAAGAGTGGCATGAAGGCGAGTATGAACTGGATGCTACTTAATGGAATTCTAGTTGAGTTTGTCTACTAATAAACTGCTAAACTGCTAATAAACAGAATTCACAAATTGCTTTGAAAGCTCAACAGATTTCTTTTACACTTTACCCTCATATAAATCTGTCTGTCTTCAGGTAACAGAACAGACATTTGGTGATGAATGAGGGCTATGCAGAAGGAGACGTCCTCGCTGTAACAATTGGTAAGAGTTGAGCAAATGAGCTAGAGAATGCTCAAGAGGAAAAGCATCTAGGGCTAAGGGAGTCCAGTAATTTTCCTCGAAAATATGCCAAAGCAATACTTAGCAAACCACATAACAAAACGTTTTGTAGACTATAAATTTTTTTATGGTGTTCAACTTCAGATCTTTGATTCAAAGAAAGAATGGTCAACACAAATAAAGGCAATGGGATCTATGGCTGAAAGACACAAAAAGCTACATGCAAATTAAGAATTCTAATGTTACTCAGTCTTCAGGTCAGGCTGGCTGTCTAATTAATTGTACTGTCTGCACTTCAACATTAAACTCAGCCTCTCCATACCTTAAGAATGTTATAAGAATAAACTAATGCTGGAAGTACCACTTATAAGCATCATGAAAAAGCCCATGAGAAAATTATTCAGACTGCTGTGAATAAAAGATTTTTGAAGTGTAATAAATAGGAACTAGAGCCACAGGAAATTCAACAGGGATTATAAAAGGTTGAGTGAGTAGCAGTTTAATGGCATAAATTCTGTGAAATAAAGCAAGTTCTGAAGAAAACTCAGAGAGCTGATCATGCAACTAAATTCTGTTGTTGAATAAACAGATGGGAATAGTTTTAACCCTAATTCTTAGTTTTGGGGAGGGGCGAGGGGGAAGGTGTCATTTTCTTGTTTGCTTGCAGTCTTACAGTTACCTTAAGACATCTTTTGCACATATGAAGCTTCTGACTGGAATCATCTAAGTGTGATCAACTAATACTTAAGAGAAGTTGCTATTAAATCCACAAACACATCTGAAAGGACAGGTTTTCCACTGCTCCTGCTGCTTTTAGAAGAAATCACCAAACCAAAGCTCAGTGAAGGTCAAGTAGATTTGTTTTATTAAGCTTAGTTTAACCTAGTTAGATTAGTCAGGCTACCTGAAATCTCTCTTGCAGCAGGATAAGGAAAAGGAATATAGCTTTTTTTTTTGTTCTTCTGATCACTTTCACAAGGAATGCAGGGTTGCACATAGCTCATTAGATGGTAAGCCTGCCTACAGTGAAATCACAGAATCATAGAATCACCAGGTTGGAAGAGACCCACCGGATCATCGAGTCCAACCATGTTCTGCAAGTTTGCTTTTATAAGGCAAAGTGGGAAAACAGATTTCATCACATAGCATCACACTGACCATCACACTGATGAAGATTTGTAGATTGTTGCATCCACCAAAAATATTAGTCACTTAAGCAAGAAGGGTAAGTGTTAGCAATAACAAGCTGCTGTCATCCTCTACACTGGCCAGCACTGCATGAGGTAAGGACACTATACTAATATCTTCTGTCTAATTCCTGACCACAAAGGAACAGGAGAATCAGAAGCAAATATACCTTTCTGCACTCCCTTCTGTTTCTCAAGTTAAATCCATTCTGCCATTCCACTTTCAATGTTGATTTTAATCTCCTCCTTCCTCTCCCCCTTTCCACCTAGCTCCTTATTAATTTCAGCAGGCCTCTCATTCAGTTTTCTACCCTATCTAATGCAGTCCAGGTCTTTCTCTCACACTTAGACAACTCTACCTTCCCATTATCTGTTCAGACAATTACAACCTTTTCTTCCAAAAGCCTCCTTGTACTCCCTGAACCTCCCTTCTTTGTCCTAGAAAGATATTCATCCCCTTCGGAACTTTAATTTGTCCCCCTATTATCTAGCTCTGAGAAATTACTGCTTGGAGATGCTAGTCCCTGGATATTTCTACAGTCAGGATCTTTTGCTGATTCACTTCTTGTTGCAGGATCAAAAAAACTTCAGTAAGTGCAACATCTCCCTGCTGCCGCTACCAGTACCACTCCAGAGTTGACAGCAGATTGCAAAGAGAGAGAAAAAAACCAAGTATTCAGCAAAGAAGCCCATGCCAACATATATTTAAGTGTCAATTTAACTTGAAAGTTTGGCTAAAATTCTTTCTGGTACTGTGGTGCAGTTTTGGCTGCTGTCACAAGCCAACGGTTGATAAACGTTATGCCACTTCAGAAAAGCTGAACAATTGCTGCAACAAAGCAAAGATAAGAAACTGGTGGTAGCAGTAAAGACAGCTGCCTACAAAGACAGCACTTAATCCAAACTGGTCCCTGAAGTCTTACCTTCCTGAGAAACCAGTCTTTTCTATTTCAAAGCCAGTGTCAAAGCAGTATTTGGCAGGCTTCTTTTAGTTTTGGAGAGAACTGACTGCATTCTGTGACTGCCTAAAAGCTACTGCCTAATTACACTAGTTTGAAGCGATAACAATAAAATGTTGATGATTCATACAATTGGTTCCAAGTTTATCTATGCCAGTTGCCAAGCAGTTCTTTCCATCTTTGCTTTGATCAGAGAGAGTGACCTTGCTATCCTTTTAATACTAACTATAAAATAAGTTTGCAATTAGTTCTTTAAAGTTCAAGTGATTCTAATGAAATCTCTTACGACCAAAAATGCATATTAATGCTTTAGGTCTACATCTTGATAGTTTGGGGAATTTGAATTGTTCTCCATCCTAGTTACACTAGAATAGGGGAAAAAATACCAACAGGACCAAAACCATTGCAGTAAACATACTAACACATCAGTGGAACTAGCAATATTTTAATGCCTGTGTTAATTAGCAAAGACTACGAAACAAGAGTACGGGATTTTTTTAAAGCATTTGATGAAAAGAGCACAAAAACTTGCATTATTTCTACATAAGCAAAACTTATAGGCAGCTGTTCCTAAAAACATGCATGTTTCAACTCTTCCTTTCTCATCAAATCAAACAACAGCTAGATAATAGAGCTGAAAATGATTTTTATACCAATGTATTTATCATGTTTCCCAGCACATCAAGCTGTCAGGTTAACAATTAGTTTCATTTCCAATTAAACCTGACAGGCAGTCCCTTGGTAAAAGAACATGTGTTAATTTAACTAAAACACATGCCTCTTCCCTTTAAAATACCTCCTTCATCAAGCATACAGCTTTTGCAACACTTTTCCTGCTAGGTGGTACCACTCTCCCTGTCATCCCACAAATTCTTACTGCAAACACAGCAAACTTCTAATTTACCCTCAGGATGTAACACAAGAAGATTTTCTCCCCTCCCTAAAGAAGCAAACATGAAATCTGGACTTAGGTGTTCCCATCACTCACTAGTGTACCTGCTAATAATGCATTAAACCAGAATGAGAGAGAGAACTTCTACACTAGCCTGTTAAATGAGGATGACATCATTCTCTGAGAAACTGATACTTAATAAGCATAGTACCCTCTATACTTCATTGTCTATACTCAGTTTCTTCATCTGTGACCTTAGCCTTTTGCAACTGAGGTCTACAAAATGACTCAAGGATCGAGTAACAATAACTAAAATAAGAAAGTGAGGATACTTGATGTTTAGCTATGAGAAATCAAGGACACCTGTCTTCCCATATCTAAGTGAAAAGAAACACTCAAAGAAATGCGAGCAAAATTTGCCTTGAAGAACTGGTATTTTTAATGCAGTGTCAGCCAGCATTCCCTCTCATCCACAGGCTCATCTTGCCTCAGGACAGCATGTCAGACACACAACAGCAAGCAAACTATCCAATAATCTGATTATAAGGAGGTTTCCTATTACATCACATGGAGTCTGGCATTTTTCACAGAATCATAGAATTGTTAGGGTTGGAAGGGACCTTAAAGATCATCTAGTTCTACCCCCCCTGCCATGGGCAAGAACATCTCATTATATCAGGTTACCTAAGGCCCCATCCGACCTGGCCTTTAAAACCTCCAGGGATGAGGCATCTACAACCTCCCATGGTAACCTGTTCCAGTGCCTCACTACTCTCATGGTGAAGAAATTCTTCCTAATGTCTAATCTAAATCTGCCCCAGATCCTTCTCTTCTCAAGGCTGAAAACCCCCAATTCTCTCAGCATTTCTTCATAGGAGAGGTGGACCATCCCTCTGATCATTTTTATGGCCTTCCTCAGGATCTGCTCAAACAGGCCCATGCCTTTCCTGTGCTGAGGGCTCCAGGGCTAGATGTAGTACTCCAGGTTGTGTCTCAGGAGAGCAGGGGAGGGGGGAAGAATCACCTCTCTCAAGCTGCTGGCCACGCTTCTCTGGATGCAGCCCAGGATACGGTTGGCTTTCTGGGCTGCAAGCACACTTGGCCATGTTGTACTCACATGAGGTTCACATTGGCCCACTCCTCCAGCCTGTCAAGCCTGCCAATCAATCTTCGGTTCTTCTAGGCACAAAGTGCCAAAGTATCTGGCAAAGCTGATCTTTCTAACAGACTTGGAGTATATCCAACAGATTTTCATAACCTCCTCGAAGCATTCTTGCAGCATGCTTTATTGAAGAATCTCAAGTTCAGCAGCTGAGTTTACTGCATGCCAGGTGACAAAGAACAAAATCATTCAGGACTCACAGATTAAAACCAAAACTCTGCATTTCGTTTAAGAGCTTCAGTAAGAACTACCGCAAAACTCCACAAAGCAGTGGCACAGTTAAGATACAACAGTTTATTTGATAAATATATTGTGGATCTGTGCACTAGATAGAGCTTGTCAGTGGGCCTTGATGGAGCACATGGCTGCAGAAAGACATTTGTATCCAAGTGCTGATATCCCTGCACTAGGGAGCAAAGGTCCTAAGTTTAAAGACAGACACAGAGTGGAAAATAAGTGTGTAAAGCTGAGACCTCCACACTTCTGCTAATTGCTTTGCAGAGTTCATCAATAATATCTTAGCTCACCTGGGCTGAGTTGAAGCTAGCTTGCTGCCCTTAAAGCATGCCCAAGTGCCTGAAGAATTTGTTCATATATTACCCAGAGCAGGAGACATTGCAGGTGCCTATGGAAAAGATCTAAAGTTGCCCCTGCAGCAAAAGAACAATTGCCTGCAATCCCTCTTGGATGATGACAGACAAGCAGGAACACAATCCAACAGTATTTCATAACCAGTATTTTCAGAGGCTGCATATAGAAGTAAACATTTATGTTGCTTTTGTTTACTACAATGACATCATACATTAGCACAGTTGCAGTTTCTAACATACAATCAGGCTCATATAAACAGAATTATTCACCTCTACAGAAATGTGATTGGGGTGGGGGGGGAAGAAGTCAGCTCTGAATTCTCCTCTCTTCGAGTAGGTATCTCAAGTTGGAGTTAGAGAGTTAGCACTTCAGTGTGCGAATTCAAAAGCACTCCAAACTGGTTCCTGGCTGACCTGGAGAGTAAACACAGGGCTCAAACAGCCTGTCAACAACCTTAGGCAACAAGTGCCTCCTGGCTGCTGGATGTCAGGGAAAGAGGTTAATTCACATTCTGGCTGCAGCCTAGACTTCAGTCATTTCACCTGCTAAGTACAAAACTGTTAGCCCATGGCCAGGGCTCCAAGGTGAAGCTTGCAACGGAGTCAGAGCTACTGCGAGAGAAGAAAAATTTCCGTGTTTTACCATTTGTCTGACTCCACTGACAGCACACTACCTTCACCTTTCTTTCCCCACTAACATGCCAAAGACAGCAATCTAGTCAAGATGGCAAAGCACCATAGGAATATTTCACATCATAACCAGGCTGCCAGCCGCTTGAAAGCATTTCAATGTGTGAGGCAAGGCAGAGACTACAGTGCAACCAATGGAATTTGTATCAGTTTTCCACAGTACTGTGGTATTTGATCATAAACCCCCCTCTCTACATACACATGAACTAGCTGGTTTGCAAAGAGAACTACCAACAAAACTTCAGTGGTATCTTTGTAGCTCATCTGAGAAAGCTCACATGATAAATATTTCCTTTTACTACCCTATATTTTCACTGGATGTTCCAGCCTTGTGTTACAGAAGTGGGTAAAAAGAAGCACCCCACACCACCTCCTTCTTTTTTCATAGTGCTACAGAGTAATTTAAATTGCAAGGACTTTGCAAGTGGGCAGTCAAAGCTGCTGCTCAAAGTGGGAAACGTTGTCATGCCCTGACCTGTCAAATTCTGACTATCTTCAATAATGAGGATTCAAGAACTCTTCAGGCACCTTTTTCAGTGGCTGACCACCACCATCAAAATGGTGGATTTTTCCCTCCTTTTGTCTACTCAGAATTTCCCTTGCTGACATTTGCAGCTGTTGATTTTTGTGTATTTCTGAGAGAAGTACACCTACATCTTCCTCATAACTGCTCATTAAGTACTTATTTAACAGATAATACGGTGATCAGATTCCCTAAAAGCATTTACTTCTCCTTGCCTGTTTCAAACGTACGGTACATGATACCAGTTGCCTTGCGTATCCTCTGTTTCACCAACATGCTAAAGTACCCTAGTAAGTGAAAATGGCTTGACTTTTGCTTTCTTAAACTATTCTTTGGTGTAATTTTACCACCTGTGTATCTGTGCCCAGCCTTGTCCCCCACCATCCTAGCTCAATGACTCCTCCCCTGAGTTGGGCCTTAGCCCTGGCTGGCTGCCTGGTCTCCTTCAGTCATGGCAGCTGTCCTGGGGACCACTCATCCCTGCTGGTGCACTGCAGGACTGTGCATTTTCTCCAGCAGCTGCTCCTGCCATACCTGCTACTTGCAGTATCTTTCACCTGAAGAGAGTATGGTTAGCACAAAGGCACTGCTAGTACTTTTGACTAAAGAAATTGTTGGGATTCCCTGCAAAGACTTTTATTACTGTAGTTGATTCCCAGTCTATAGCCAGCCCAAAAGATCTCTTCCTTTGGACAACATGCAGACCTTCTTAAAAAGCTTCTATTTCAGAGAACTATCAGAATAATTCTCTCCTCTGAAAACATACCAAATGTTATGTTAAAAAAAAGTGAATACCCACACGGATTAACAGAAATAAGGTTCATTACTCTGTCAGACTTATCTTTACATTGCAATAGTAGCCACAAGTTTTGTCTCTCCCTCCCCTACACATCAACTCGTGGATTGGTTAAGACTGGGATTGATTAGGAAAATCAAACTAATGGAGCTTCTCGCTTATCACCCTTAAAGGGGAGAACTAGTATGAGGACTGAAAATAGTAGAGAGTTCCTTCCCGGGGCCAGCCCTACCCACCAGCTTCAGGTTGGGTTTACACTTTGAGCCATGTGGTTGTGATCTTGTTCCCAGAACACAGTACCACACACAGCCAAAGTGCCGGCACTCAGCACTCAGCAGCCTTGCTGACAAGCCCTTAGTTAAATGTCCATACAAAAGTGAGGAAAACCAGGAGGACACCACTAAATTCTGAAAAAAGATTTGGAGTAAAAAAGTCCCTGGAAAACTAATGGAAAATAAGTTTGTTGAGAGCTACTAAATACAAGTACAAAGAGGCCACATGTTTTCAGAAGACTCTTCTTGCTTCAGGAAATGCCGCTGCTGCTCTAGCTTGAAGAGATTTACTTTTTAACACTACTGAAGAAATGTCTATGGTCCCAGCTACTGCATGGACCCGTGACAGACACCAGTTCTGATGATTCCAGGATCATTTGCAATTACTAGCTGACAAACGCTACCATGGAAGGCAATATTTATGCTGCCAATGTGTCTTCCAAATGTGACCTTTTCCAGGACATTGTCTCCACAACAACTTCCAATCACTTCCAAATAATTTCAAGACGCCTAGCAGCAGATGGACTGCAAACTTGCATCCTAAATGAAAACTATCACACCAGGAGTTGTAGGGGGCAAAGGGGTGAAGAGAAGCTCATTTCTGAGTATGAAAAATCATGAACACCAAGTACTACACACTGAAACATAGGCACTGCACTATGCATAAAGATTGTTCAGGCTTCTTCCCATATAGCGATATTTAATCCCTTCCAACAGTTTACTTTAGGGAAGAGAAAGTACGTGACATATGTACAGAAGCAAATTAAACTTTTAGATTTAAACCATCCATGTCTTGATGTCTATCCAAAGACTGACTAGTCTCACTGTAGAATTAATTTACACAGACCATGCTAGTTAGACTAACAAGAGGCATTTAAGTTTTTCATCTATAATTACCAAATTGCTTTCTCAATTTTCAACTTGAAAAACACAGATAGAAAATCTCTTGTCAGGTTTGAGGTAAGATTTTTTTTTTCAGACAACTCTTACACTTCCTTCCTTTTCCATATCTCAAAAGCTAAAACATGGGGTTTGGGTCAAGTTTTTTTTCTTCTCTTTCAGTGAAACTGATTTTGGCAGATCATGAATCATCAACTTACGCTGCCACTCTTGTCTCCCTTCATTTAAGAAAGAGGAAATCAAACTGAAAAATGTATAAATCTAGGCTCTTTTCCTCTCTTTGCTCTTCAGTCTTTTATTATGTCTTCTAGAAAAGCTCAGTCTATATTTATGTCCATGACTACAGCCTGAAGAAACCAGGAAAGAATTAATCATACCAAATTTATGTCACATATTAAAGATAATGGATACAATCCTAAGCAAAGCCTAGAAGAGTTAAGGTGCTAACACAGACACTGCTATGCCAAAAATGAACTCCTAGAAGCATTCCTTGGCAATCAAATCTTACAAATCAAACCAAAACAAACTTATACATATGTCTTAAAATTCCTACCCCACCACCTGACTAATTCCCAGATTCTACCAAGGAGAGATTTCCTGAGGTACTGTAAACAGATTCAGGCTTATGTTAAGCAATTACATTTACATTTTCTCTACCCCTTTTTGCCTAGGGAGTCTTGCAAGATTAAAGGTATTAATAATATCATATGCAACAATGGTGAATCCAGAAAATAACACTGCTTTTGTGTTGTTCCCTCAATTTGCTATAAAGCTTACGGATATCCCACATAGACTAAACATGTGTAGTATGCAGAGAACAGTTCCTCACCTAAGAGTCCAAGGCAGGCCTGCCAACACCAGCTGAGGATCTGCCTTGCTTATGCTACTTACAACAGGGTTAAAGTAGCGAACCATTTGTTGAATTCTAAAGTATTTGAACTTTAGATTGCTTTCCTGGAAGGTGCTCTGATGCAGGCTTCCAACTTCTCAAGTTCCTAAAATCAACCACAGATGTCCTACAAACTACTCCAGCAGTGCTCCTGGATTGCCTCCATCAACAACTAATGACACCATGGCCACTGAGAAGCCAAATTCCCAACTACTTCTATTATTTAGTATTAGCACATAAATGTTTCATGAGGTCACCACTTCTTCCCAACACACATGTATCTCCACTGAAATGGGAACTGATGTTAACATTAATTCAGCCTACAATCAGCTAGCTGTGTTAGAACACATATTCATCTTGTTGACTCCCAGTGGGTAACAGTGAACAGGTAGAAAAGGAGGTGACGTCAGAGCACACAAAAGAGTGTTCCTGAGAGCTCTTTCCAGAAATCTGCTACTTGGGAACTTCCTAAGCCAAAGCTTGTGTTCTTATATTTAGTAGCCCTCAACAGTTTTTCATGAATTTTGTAGTGGCTTTTGTAATCCAAAACTACTTGCACAGTTTAGTGATGTCGTTCTGGAGCTCCTCATCACTGCTGGGACATTTAACTAATCACAACAGCTCTGTATCACCTTCAGACATATTTCACTGTTAACTTCCTTGTCACTGACAATCAATGCCTTCACTGTTTGGATATATGAAGTCATATGTCTACCATTTTCATCAATAGAGCTTTTGTTTATTAATTCAAATCCTAAACACATGAATATTTCCTCAGAAGCTTGGCCCAACATTGCCTTCCCTACTGAAAGCAAGATGGGCTGTAGAAATTCATGGCAGCAAAGCACTTGCTGAATTTATGGCAGACTAAAACATCAACTGCAAAGATTCAGTAACTCCAGTGTTACCAAACATCATTATAAATGCTCTGAAAATCTTAAATGATTTCTGATAGAAATTCTTCTGTTAGGTTGCTTGTACCCACACTTTGCCCCATTTCATAATCTTATTTTTCTCTATATCTCTTAGTAACATAATTAAGATCAAATAAACAAATTAACGTAGCTTCTCACAGAAGCTATTTACTTGCCAAGGTTTCCCCTCTTAAACTGGTACAAAGAAATAACTTAGAAAAGGAACCATTAAAAACAAGCACAAGAAGAATTAATTTGTTTCAGCAACATGAATGCTGAATTAGATTCAGCGTACGAATCTATTACTAAATTCCTTCATTTGCATATTTTTTGCATACCACCTAGTGAGTACTGGAGAACTTCAGCTCAGGATTTTCCAGACAGGAAATGAGCAGGTTTTCAAGGTAAAGTTACCCTCAAAAGAGAGGTTAAATATGTTGGCTAAACATTTAATGCTACTAGTATTAAAATCTGTATGAATAATCAAGTGACGAAAAAATCTGCCAGTCTATTTGGTATGCACAGAAATAAAAAAAAAAGTAAACACGGCTCCTCATTAAATAAACTAAGTTACCATGGGATGTGGCAGAAGACACTCTTCAGGATGAGAAACTGGAAATAAAGCATAGGAATAAATCAAGTACCATATGACAGAGGTTAACCGTGGGATCTTAAAAGAATCTCAAAAAGAGGTCTAAATAGTGAGATGACAACACATGCTAATGTTAGTGAATTATTCAGGATAAAAAAAACCCTGAATATATACAGTTACAAGGGATCTCAGTGGAACAATGGAGCAATAAAGGGAAAGAGAAAGATGACACCTTGATGAATGCAGAATATACAAACTGGGAAAAACAATCGTAACTGTACCTAAATAATGATGGGCTCTAAACCAGTTATTAAACTCACGAACAAATATTAGAAACACCATGAGAAGATTTTTGAAATCAGCATCTTAATACCCTAAAGGCAGTTATAAAGGCAACTGGGATATAAAAATTATTAGAAGAAAAAGAAGATAAAAAATAAAACTATGTCACTGCGCAAGTCTGCAGTATACTTCTACCCTGTGCACTGCATTCTAGTTATCCTGCAACAACAACAAACCAAACAAAAAACCAAACAAAAAGATATAAGAGAACTTGAGGAAATATACAGAGTAGAGAGAAGAAAGTAAAACAAAAACAATTATTCCCTGTTTCTTAGTACATAAGACTCGGAGGGCACAAGAAAAAGTTACCAGGCAAGCAAAAAGAAAACACCTTGTGAAGCACACTACTTGGAGACTGTGATACTGAAGACTATTATTGAGATGAGAAATGCAAGTATGCTCAAAGGAGGCCCAGAGAAACTAGGTCCAATGGCAGTAATTTGATATGATTAGCAAATTCCTAAGCAGTAATTCAGATTGCTAGATCCGGGAGAGTTCACAAGGCTTCTTTGACATGAGCCCTCCCTGTACACTGCCTTAAGGTACCATCTGTTGGGGAATGCTGCACAGGCAGGCAAGGACAGGCAGAGCTTCATGCTGGCCCTTCACAGCCATTCATATTCTTTAAAACAGAAGAGGAAGGAAGGGATCATAATGAGGTTAGAACTCCCCCTTTTCTTCATTGTATTAATAGCTCCATATTGGTTTAGAAGACATGACAACAGGCAGGGAGAAGTATGAACTACACAGTGTCTTAAAAAGGCATTAGCTAATAAACCTACATAAATTTTTAAAAGTGCTGGAGAAGACAAGATCTGGTGCGTTCGCTGTGACCAGTTATCTTCCCTTTCCCTCTCCTATTGGCAGGGAAAGAAAAGAGTGTCCATTAACATGGTTACCTTTATCTTTCCAATAAGAAGCATTAAAACCTCAAAGAATGATAATAGTAATAATAATAAAAAAAATCTTCTAGCCTATTTGGTAAACACAGATTTTAAAAAAATGCCAGCAAAGCCCCTCATTAAACTGAATTACTATGATATACAGCAGGAGACATTCCTGAGTATCAGAAACGGGAATAGCTGAACACAAAAATCACAGAATCACTAGGTTTGAAAAGAGTCCAAGCATTCCTATCAATCACTGCTTTAAAACATCTATGGCTATTATGTACCTGTTCCTATTATAACTCTGGAATTTCTAAAAAACATTTTTATTTCTCAGACTGACACAGAAAATATAAGAGACTATTCCTCATAATCAGATGAGCTAAATTGTTAGTAAGCTCTGCACAGAAAGAGGAATACATACACAAAGGCCTCTCAATATTATAACTCTTTTCAGAATGAAAAAAGGTAGTTTTAAGAAAATACAACAGGAGGAGGACAACTGACAATCACAAACAGAAATCGTTTCAAGCGAAAGACACAATATGAAGTAATAACATGAACACTGGGAAACAAGGTATCATAAATTGAGATCCTCCGAGGGGCAGCAGCAAGAATAAATAATATATTAGCAGCAGGACTGCAAGTTTTCTATAATTGTATTTGCTTACAAGATATCAAGGAAAAATGTAGTATTAACTTCAAAGTCATCCAGAGGTCATCCACACCATCCCAATACAGGGAAGGAGCCAGAACAACCAGCATTATCTGCCAGAAGGCCTGAACAGCAGAACACAAAGCTCCACTCCTTAGAAGCTTTTGAGGTTCTGGATTTTTTTTCCCCATTGTAAACTGGAACAAGAACAAAATCTTCCAAACACACCAGCAAAAACTGAATTGCGTAATGTCTCAAAACAGGAAATTAATTCTACAGCACTTTTCAAAGTAGTAAGAACGCTCAATTCAATTTAGTCAAAAACTTTCTAGATAGCCTTATGTGGAACAATTTGCAGTAATGTTATTCGTGTCACTGTTGAAGAGAAACAGCATAAACATGGCTACATACACTCCTCTAGAATAACAAGTTAGCATGATCCCAGAAATAAAATAAGATTCACAGTTGAGTTAGCTGAAATTTCATCCCATCATCTCCAAGAAATGGAACTTTTAAACAAGGAAGCCGAAGGGTCAGTTAGTCAATGCCCTAGTCAAAAGTCTAGTATGTTACATGCAAATAAGTGGCTTATTAGCAAGAATAATATGTTGCATATTAGCAAATATGCTAACATGTTGCAAGCAAAAATAAAAGTTGGATTTTTTTCAAATCTCTTTTTAGAAAGAGACATGTATGCAAAGTACTTTTTATCACCCTAACAACCACCAAATGGTAAATACAGTTTATCAATGCAAGTTCTAAATGGTAATAGGAGGTTACAGTCTCAGAAGAGTGATCTCAGGGCTACTGGAACTACTACAATTAAGCTTATTAACAGTGTTTAAGGTGCATGAGGATGGACACATTCAGTAACAAAATTCTGCTTACTGCGTTATTTTGAAAACTTCCAGTAGTTCCAAACACTCTCAAAAGAGACACTACAACTTAAGCTGTTCTGGCAAAACAGTCTCACCCTTCTGCTGTAATACCTGGAGCTTTGCATCTATTATCAGAAAGGCTTTAGAGTAGGCTTTGGGAAGCAATTTGCAAACACTCAGCACTATAAACCACAAAAAAGTGTTCATCTTAAATACAGTCCCCTGTATTTGTAATTTTCCCATAGTGAAGTGTATAATTTAAGAAGACACACAGGTACACCTTCAGCACGTCCTCATTTTCAAGCTTAATGATAGTTTTCCCCACGCCAGAGAGAATCTCAAGACAATCAGCAGGAATTTGAATCAATACCTGAATCAATACCTCAAGGCTTGCAGAAAGCAGAGTCCACTTGCTGCAAGACACCAGTGAAAGCAAGCACCCTGGGACACTAGGACTGCTTGATTCAGTACTGCTAGTATGGGGTGCTAAATGAAGCATTCTGTGGGCTTCTCTATAAATGAAGTATTTACTTGTGGTTCTCACAATTTGAAAAAAAAAGTTACATTTCAAGATCATTAGGGAAAAGAATAAACCAGTTTGGTTGTACCTTGAAGCGACAAAACCAGCTCCTCTTTGAACGTGTTAACAGCCCCAGGCTCACTGTGTCATACATACTCTAAGGAATGCACCCCAGAGAAACTGAAACTCATCAGAACTAAGATTTATGCAAATGGTGCTCAAATATTTTTAGCAATCATTGTTTATGTAGCAGGATGCCTGGGACGAAGATGCAATCTCTGAAATGTAACAGTAAAATCAGAAGGTAGAAAGTCTAGTGCGGTGAATGCTTTCCCATGTAATATACTCCAATGAATAGCTCTATCAACTGCTACAGTAGACTAAACAGAACCTTAATGATAACATAACAAATGTTTTCAATTTTGTCTTTAATCATATCTCACATATCTCCAGCTTCTACCACCAGTGTCCCGGAAGCAGACAACTGAAATTCTCTCATTTGGTCCAATGATAGTCAACAAAAGATAATTCTAAACTTTAAGTTAATATTAAACTGCTTCTAAGTTCAGTGCCTGCTGCAGCTGAGGTAGAAAAAACTTAAGGGAGAGGAAGGTGCTACTTGAAAAACTAGATCTGTCCCCCTTGGCGCACACAGTGCCAATCTCACATACCTCCTACCCATTTTCAGCTCATGGTGACTTCACTTCAAACATAGGGGTTTGATTCTAAATAAATGAGTAGCATCTGGTCCTCTGGCAGGTTTGGGGGGGTTAGTAGAAAGCCATACCTTTCGCTTTAGAAATGTTCTCAGTGCTGCTGAACACTTCAGTAATAGAAATCTTAAAAGCATTTGATTATACTTCTGGGTTTGGAGATTTTCCTGCTTTCTAATGCCTACGTAACATTAACACCATCTTTGCCTTCAGACTGGCATGGTGACTGTCATCCCATGCATTCCACTACTTTAGAAAGATATCAAGATAAAAGCACAAAGCAAAATGCCACCACTCCAGCTATTAGCTTAAGACATTTTACTTTGCTGTACAGACGTGGAACCTCATGCTAACTAAGCTGTGTCACTCGCAAGATACTACCCTACCATCTTCCTACAGCATATGACTAAGCTTTTCACACTTTCCTCATCACACAGAATACAAATTATAGACTTCCATTCTTTTAAAATCTTTTTCTAACAGCAGCTTGGTTGACAATTCAGGTCAGCTTTCCAGCTAATTTCATAATACAGCATATGTTTCTTTGGGACTGAACATGACTCTCGCTGAGCTGGATGGTGTATCTTCCATTCACTTTGAGAGGGGGATGTATCACAACTTTTTTAGTTATTTCACACATGCATACAGTACTTAAGGAATATGGAAAGAACTATCCATAAAATGTGAAAACTAGCACTTACACTGATGGATGTATCAACCTACTGCTTCAATCATCAAGAAATACTGGGAGCATGAAACAGTTTCTCAGAAGACTCCCATGTTCTTGTATGAGAACGTTTCATTCATAATCTTGTCTACTTGTTTCTCCACTCCCCACATGTACAGATATTTTCTCTTCTTAAATGGAGATCTGCCTCTTGCCTTACAACAGTTCTGCATTTTAAAACCACTGTTCCCATAGTTAAACTGTATATGCATTTGATGTAGTTCAATGTAGGTCACAGCAATCACTTTACTGCTTCTCCAAGAAAATAGCCATTTGCAGAAGGTATTGTCCTGAAAATCACATGAAAATTACTAGCACTGTAGGTTTCTTTTATAATTAAACAAATTACATATATATAAACTTTACAAGACTTGAGCATCTGCTAATCATAAAAGCCCCATGCAAAAGATTAAGACACGAACATGAACAACGAAGTGGGAGAATGCATTAAAGTCAATATCACTTCTGTGACAGTGTGACACTATTAAAAAAAGTGATTCCCTTAAATGTAAAGTGAAGTCCAAAATAATAAAGATAAGAAGGGGAGGGAGGAGGGTACTAAGCACAGAATCTTTTTGGAAAAGAAAGATGTTACGGCAAAGGTAGGAAGCAGCTTCCCTCACTGAACTAAGTTCTGTAATCTGCTTAATAATATCATAAAATTATAGTTGCAAATCTTTTATAGCTCTTTTGTCAGTACAACTTCCTTTCACCTTTTAGAATATTTAACCAAGTAAAGAAAAAGTTACAGTCACACCAGACTCTGGTATGGTAAAGTGATAGTGTCTATTGTTTGACACAGTTTGCATCTTTCCAAGAAACTGCAAACATGCTGTTCATACCCAGGTTGCTCTTCCACCGCGTTTCCTCCAGACATTTAATCCTCTAAGGTCAACTGCCTCTAATGCTCCACATCCAAGAATGAGAAATGAGAGCTCAGATATGAAGATCCTGAGATCTCTCAAGGGTCATATCAGTAAATTTAATCAAGTCCCAACCTGTCTCTTTAAATATTCACCAGGCTAAGACAATGTCTGCTTGCTTTTCCAATGTTGTGGTTCTAGAGATACATGAACTCAGGTAAAGAGGACCTTTTTTAGGGGAGAAACACTAGTGGGCTATTGACTATGAGTATTTATGGAAGTACAGTGCTACCTATTCATGGGGGTTTGGCTTCTGTGTTTAAGAACCTGGGAAGTATCTCAATCTCTCTCTTTTTTATTTTAATTCTTTGGGTGGGGAGAGGCCTTAGAACTCCCAAGACTTCCTGCCATCAAACACTTGCTATCTCTACAACAAAGAACATTAGAACTAACAGGACAAACATTTTCACCCATGATGGAAACTACCTCATACAGGATTTGTGTGCAAGTTTGCTGAACACCCAACAATTTCCTAGGTCTTGGCTGTGAAGGGCAACTATTTCCAGCTTAAAGAGTCAGGATTTTGACTCCACAGTTTTCTACCTCAGCTAAACAACCAGAACAACAGGGCTAAATATAATACAAGGAGTAGAAATAGTTTTGAGTGTTTCCATATTTAGGGTGTAAACAAACACACCTATCTGCTCAAATGGCTTAGCTGTATAATCTATTTTTTAAATTTTGTCAGAAGATGGCACAACAAGGGTCACTGCAAGGCAAAATTCAAAGGTATGTCAATGGCAAAAGAATCTGCAGTGGCAAATGAAAAATGGAAATAACGCCTGTGGTGTATTTCTTGTCAGCTAGAACAGAGTAGAGCGGGGGAAAAGAAAAACAAACTTACTCTTGAATGAAAGCATATAGCCACAGCTTAAATTTTGGAAATTTCCACTGCACTTCTAAAAGAAAAAGAGGGAGGGAGAGAAAAAAAGAAAAAAGCAGATGCAGCTTAAGTAGCATATTCAGACTTCACAAGCAACACAGAGAGATACCTGACAAATGAGAAGTACCTTTGACAACCCCTCTCTTGCCATGTAACTGAATAAATACCGAGACTGGCTCTTTGACATATGTAAACACATATGCCTTATTAGCATGATTTTGCTTTTGAGTCACTGCAGTATAAATTACCCTCTTAAATTCTTTTCTGTTACACAATGAATATACCTAAAATAAATATCCACATCCTAAACTGAATTAAAATCCACGCTTCCTGATTTGTTCTTTCTAGAGCTAACGGGAAAGTCAGACATGATACTGGATTCACACTGTTCAGTTAAGTTTACGATACAAAACACACAAAATTTACAGATATATGCTGAGAAACCACTCTATTGTATTAATATTCAGTAATTAAATCACTGTAATTGTCCATTTTGTTTCAGAAATATAACAAAAGAGACAGAAAAAGTCTCTAGACATGAAAGTCTGTGCAGTTTACCCTGTTTGTAAGAATACAAAATGAGCCAGACATTTGCTTTAAATATTTTTCTTTTAAAATTTGGATCGTGATATGCAATTATAGTTTCTTCTTGAGGCTCCAGAGCAACAATTAGTGAAGCTCTTGGGCAAAAAAAGAACAAGCAGCTCTCACTTCAAATTATCTGTCTTTCAGGAGTATTTATGATGGCTTGAGTCAGATGCTGGCACAGGACTAAGCATGATGCTGCAAATCGCAGTTAAACATGCATTCTAATAAAGCCCAGGACTATGAGTAACCCACTTATTTCAAGTATTTTCTATGGCAACACAGACCTGAAAAATGATGGTTTCTATTCATAATCCTACTTCTAATTACATGTTTCACCTTCATCAAACATCACAGAAAAGCCCCTTCTGGCAGCAATCAGTTTGACTGTCACTCAACCAAAACTGCAAGCCATATCCAAAAATCAAGACTTAAGGAACTACAGAAACATAATAAAATCAGTAACAGATCAGATGTTCATCCAGCCAGTACTCTATGTCCAATCGGTCTGATCAAAATCATTCTTTTTCTGAAGAACACATGGGCCAAGGACCCCACTTCACAGTCAAGTTTGCCACTGACACTTTTGACCACAGTGGTGCCACTGGGTTTGTATGCCACATGCCTTTTTTCAGTTCACCTAAACTAAATGATGTATGCCGTCCCTTCCTTCATTGAGTCTCCATATAATCATATTCAGCTGTCCCCCTTTAAGCAAAACTATATTTATACGAGACGTATAAAATTATTTCTATTATTGCTCAAGACTGAGAACTGCCTTGCAGGAAAATTTTAAATTTATATAAAAACATCTCACCACATATTGTTTTCTGGGATCACAAATCACCATTATGACAAGCTAGCCTACCATTTCATGAAATGGTAGGTTGTTATAACAATTTCATTTTAGGAACCAGAATTGAAAAAAATACTCTACAGAGTAACTTACAGTAACTGGATTGCAAGTTACTGAACAACTGAGAAAAAAAAACTGTCAAAGAAAATATACCTGGTGCAAGTTACTTTAAAATCACCTTTATTGCTTGTCACAGCATGGTTAGTTACCTTCAGGGGTGTTTACTTTACCTTCAGCTTTGTTTACAGTAAGGCTAGAAACACCTACCAGCTGTCTTTTTCTGCAAGCACACTGCAAAAACAATGCAAACTCTCTCCAAATGCACAAATACTTCTATGAAATCTAGCTGAAAAATTTATTGCTGAGCAGCTGCTCACATTTTTGTCACTGTGGGGAAGACATGCTCTCAGAGCTCCTAGGGTACTCTCTCAGAGCGTGAATCTTCTGGCTCCGTTTACTGCCAACTCCACTAATCTGTCCTCAACTAAGCCTACAATGAGATTAAAATAACCACTCAATCATCCTAACCTCCCTCTTCACACATGTACAAATTATTCTTCCCTAGTTTATTGCATTTCTCCCACGTCATTGTCAGCTGCCCATATCACCTGATAAGAACTGACCAAAGGTCTGTTTGCTTCTTTTGCGTTTCAATGCAACAGGGAGTAGAGGTTGCATCATATCCAGGAGACTGCTCTAAAAGGGTTGTCTTAAGATGGCAAAATCATGAAAGTAGAAAGTTAAAAGTACAGATGTCCCCTTGTTTAGTAGGGTACATAAAATACTAGCTAGTAATGATCAAGACATACATATATTGGTGCCAGAGAAACCAGAACAGTGGCCTCTTCTCCCTACTCTGATAAGCCCACCCCCATTTCCTGATAAACCTCCCTCCACAGGCATCAGAAACCCAAGTGGTTTAGAAGGACACCGTGAATCACTAGGAACACAAACACAGGAATTCCAGAGGCCTGCATCTTCCAGCATGAAAGCAGATGACATGCTGCTGCAAATGTAATTTAATTTTGACAACCAGCAGCTTTATGTACTATGGCCCATGGAGTTTGCTTATCCTGTCTATGGCTAAATAACCCCTTACTCACGTCCATAGCTTGTACAGCCACTGCCTGCAAAAGTACTCCCACAGGAGCCTACAACAGGTACATTATACCCTCACAGTTGCAAAGGTTTCTTACTTCTACCAGATAAACAACTTCTCTTGGACTTGTTAACCAACTTACAGTTCTGTTTTATAATTCATCTTGGTTCCCATCAAAGTGTGTTCCTTACGTCCTTCCTGCCACTTCCTTTCTCAAGAGGATTAAATCAAAGAAATAAAGGTCAGACCAATGGCTTTTGTATTAACATACAGGCTCAAGAATAACGGTATACACAAGTACCAAAGTGTGAATCAATAATGTATGGCCGATAAAAAAGCTACATGAAGAGCACCCTCTGAGTGTGCATTTTGTCAATAAACCGATTAGGTAGCTGAGGGAACAGATGCAACAGTTAGCTATTTCCTAATTAATAAGGTAGCCTTTAAAGCATAAAAACTGCTTTACAATATTAATATACAGGACCTATTTTGTTAGCATTTAAGATCAGGATTGCACTCTTCCAGATCGTCCTGTTGGCCATGCATTGTTTTGCAGTGTGGATTAGATTCAGGGCACCTAACCTGGACTCCTTGCAGACAAAGCCAAACTGGAATACACAGTCCAAGGAGACACCTAAAACATACCACCTAGCATCAGTCCTTTAGTCCTGAAGATCAGACTTAGTAATTACAAACCCGCACAGTGTGAACATGGAAGTCCTTGGCATCGACTATAGATTTGCTTCTGCTGTGCCACAGCACTTGCCAAAGCAGACAGAGCCACAAATACCAAGGTTAAAATTTAACTTTTCACTATGCTATTGGAGCGAGAGAGGAAAATTATAATCTTGTTTGAAGAAAGGAACAAACAGATAGCTATATTGTAACAGAGTTTTAGATCTGTGACAAACATAAGTTTTCTCATTTGGATCCTAACAAGATTCCTTCTCCATGAGGTAGGCATGCCAAGAAAATGCAAGAATAAGCAAGTATATAACACACCTTAAGTAAAAGGATGTATCCCCAAGCAAAGTTTAAATCAACCACAAGACATGAGTCCTTCCTTTGGACAAAACCTGATGGCAATACAAACTCTGCTTCAACTTACATTCCACTCAACAGAAATACAACATGATCAACCTGCTTAATGAACAAATGGCATAAAGTTTCATCTTCCTGCTTTTCAGTTGAATGTATTAGTTAAAACTGCTTTTCCCTTCTCACAAATGTGTTTCCTAGTTGAGCTGTGATTTAGTCAATAAACATGGTTGTTCTTATGAACACAGACATTTTCACAATTTCTATTTATTACCATTGTTTTGCATGTAAAATAAATACCATAGAAGTCAGTCTACTTACCAAAGAACAAGAATGGCTCTCCATTTTTTTGTCTTGAGCAAGTAGCAAAACCGTGCAATAAGCTAGTACATAAAGATCTCAGGTAAATGTAGTCTTGTTCTCAAGGAAACACTGTTTAGCCAAAGAAAGCAGCACAAAACCAAGCAGCTTTTGTATGAACAGAAATACAGCAGCCGTCCATTGAAACTCCCTATTTTCATTTCTACACAGAAGTTACTAGCAGTTTTAAGTAGATTATTAATCTACAGTAACAAGTGTTTGCTTTGGTATACTCCATCACTAAAACAGCTGAATTCCTACCTAAATTAAAAGCAAATATTTTATTTTTACTCGTCTTTCAGAAGGCACCATATTGTCAAATACCTTGCAGAGGCAGGAATATGGGTGAAAGGGTAGAAGGAATCATCTAACACACAGCAAGATGACCTTAAATGCAGATTGACGGCCTAATGCTTCTGACAAAGTGTGCCTAGCATCTATATTTCTCCACAGTATGGAATGATTTTCTGACATTTTAGGAAAGCTGATGTCTTAATTTTAACTGTGAATTTTTCTCTAATCTTCTCTTACCTGTCAGGATCACCTTAAAGGAGGCTCAGCTAGGTAAAAATTCCCAAATTCCCAGTTCTCCTGAAGGAGCACACAACTAACCTGCTACTGCTTTAAAACAATTTTATGATAAAAATTGGTTTGTTCTCCACAAAATAAAACAAAACTGGTGATAAGGTTCAGGCTCACAGAACCTACATGCTGTAGTACCGGCACCAAATCAAAATGCTTACCTGCTGGTTTCCCAGTCTTGGTCATCCTTATCTTTTTCTTCTTTGGCATCAGAATTGTGTGGGTGCTTCTGCACAATCCGCATCCCACCAGCTTTTACTGGAACAAAAATGAGACACAACAAATCTCAGCTAAATCAACACAAGTGAAGAATGTTTTAAGGATGATGCTCCCTTCCGCCCTAGTATCTTATACAACAGTTTCACAGTCATCACAATTTGAAAAAAAGGGCACAAAGCATTTAAGTGTGGCAAGCATGAGGAACAGCTACTTCAGCACTGCATCTGCCATTCACTTTCACATCATGCCACCTTTGCTCATCCTAAGAAGCTGCAGCTCATTTTACCATCTGCTTCCAAAATAATTTCAGAAAACTTAACCCCATTTTAACTCTCCCCAACCCCTGTAAACTTGCAGCAGAATAAATGAAGGCAATGGCATAACATCATGCAAAAGGGCGCAAATTCCTATAACGTTGCCATAAAACAGGAAGGGACAAAGAACTTCACTTGTCATTTCAAGTTAAGAACTACGGCTCTAATAATAGCATCTTTATAAGGAAGCACTTCAAGAACAGTATAACACAAACAAAGTTTAGGAGAACTCTTAACTTGCATTTACAGTAGAGCCTTTCGTTTAGGGAAACACAAGCATTTACCACATTTCAAATCCTTGTCATGATTTAGTTTTAGAAATTATGCAAATGACAAAGCATCCCTTCGAAACACCAAACAGTAAGTGAAAGTAAATCCACTTATGTTCATCATTTATCCCCTCCGAAGTGAAATGTAAAATAGGAACCAAGCCAGGCCTAACACTGCAGCTACCAATCAGGGCAACGGGCAGGCTGCTCTTGATCTGCTTTCTGTTTTAGTATTGTAGTTTCATCTTCTTTTGCTTCAATCATTGCTACACACACTTACAAGACAGCATAAGATGAGATGATGCATCTTGTTAGCTAATTGGAGGGGTTACAGAGCCATTAGAAACCATATCAGAAAATGATTATTGTGGTCAGTTGTCAATAAAACCACCTACAGATGCGTTGGTTTGTGTTTCACATTGCCATGACACAGTAAGCCTGCAGACAGCCTCAGCAGATACGGCACAGCCTGAGCAAGAAAGATGCCAGAGCAGCACTAGAAAGAAGTGCCCTGGCAGCGCAGCTAGAGAAGACGTTGTTCTGACAGCTCTCCTGTTCCAGCCACAGAGGGATTAAGGCACCTCACAGCAATTCGGTGCTAATCCCTGAAACCCAGAAACAGGTTTAGTTCTTAGTTCTTAAACAGGACAGCAATGAAAAGGACACTCCTGGGCATAAATTTTACAGGCTGGGTGAAAGCAGGCAGTAAAGAGAAAGTGACCTGCCCTATAAGAAAGTGACAGTTCTTTGGCTCTGGGATTCTTAGAACAGATTTTAAGCTTTGTGTTATTTTTGAAAGATAAACTCCTAATTCAATAAAGGACATGAAAGGACAAGTGACTAACAGACAAAACTAAAGAAATACCCTTAAACCCTATCAAAACTATCCCCCTTAATCATGCACTTAAAAAAAACCAAACACCCAACCAACCCATCACACCAAACCTTTTGTGTTTTTTCTCCAGCATAAAATTTACAACACTTAAACTGATGACAAATATGTGACATGGGAGAAGGAAAGACAGAAAGGTTAGGTAGCAATTAAATGTAGTTCTAAAAAAAAAAATCAAACAAAAATTAAAATTCATATTAATTTTTCTCAATGCAAATTCCTTAGAAATTTCTTTGCAAAAGCAAACACTCCAAGCTCTGTCAAGTGCTGTCCTGTTCTAACACTTCAGTTAATCAAAGTGATTGATACGTTTTATTTACATTAATTTAAAAATGTAACATCATTGCACAATCAGTTCTTATTAGTTCCCTTTCAAATCACTTTTTGTGGAACATGCTGTCTCCACAGCAACATCTGCCAGGTTGCAAAAAGCACTTCTGGACAATGCACACACACTTCCATGTTCTCCACCATCTAACAGAACGCTAAAGAAAACAATATTTGAAGTATAGTGATAATTTAGACAGTCTGAAATCTCTCTTCTCTCACGCTGCGTATCATCAGGCCACCATCCCCTTGTTTTCTCTTTATTTGTCACTGGCAAATATGTTCACATTTTTCTGTATGTTGAATTAAGGACTGAAAAACAAATAACCAGACAATTAAAAGGTTTAACACCAATACAGTAACTTAATACCCTGAACGCCTTTTTGCACCAATATACACATAGTATAATCAGCTAAAAGTACACTGGTGCATAATTCAACAATCTTTAGTAATCCAGGGTTACTGCACAAATCTGGGGAACCAGAAGAAGAATCCAGCAAACTGCTAAGAACAAAATCAAAATAAGTAGACCAGCATCCTGTACATAAAGTGAGGTAAATCTGTGCCACCCATGCTGCAGCATGCTCATACCCAATCTAGTTTCAGGAGATGGTTTAAGAAGAGGAATGCCCTCATAACATAGTTCACCTTCCTTTCCACAATGTTTCAACCAAGCTACAATACCTTAGGGTTAGATGGAGAGGAAAAACAAAAAGATTATGTCTACAATGCTAAAGAAAAACCCACTCCATGCATACCTCAAAGTACAACCAAGAGCTTTACCAGTTTCGCACTTTCCTTGAGCATTGTATTAAATATTAACACAAAATTTATTTCTTACATAACATGTAATAACAGATTCCATTACATTTAAAAGATGTATGAAAAGCCAGGATTGAGAAAAACAAAAAAAATACGTTGTTCTGCCAGTTTAAGGAAGCACACATTAGTGTCTGACAAAACAAGAATGGGAGCAAAAGTTATCATATACCTTCATTTCACAGAAAATTTGGCTCAGAGCTGTATTTTTTTAACGTATGAAAAAACACAGAACAGTTTTCATGAGCCTACTGTAAAGCTTCATAAATAAACTATTACACAATCATCTTGCTTTATTCCCCAAAACTACCTACTAAAGAACAGCTAAAAGCATAATTACCCAGGTCCCTTTAGAGGGACTGCAAGCTGTACAAACCTACTCAGCAAGGCATTATAGATGCATTGATCTCACTGACAAACAGATATTTAATAAAGCTTAAGTTTTTTTCCAGAACAGAGTTCAAAGTCACTTTGTGCACCCTGTTACCAGCCTGAGGTCTTGAGGTTTCTCTCCGTTTCACTATCTCTTGCGTTTTTGAGTGCTTTTTTTGTTTTCTCTCTCCCCATGTGAAAGATCAATACAGAGAGGAATGTAACAGACTGCATGCAGTCAGCAAGTGAGGGCTGAGTGCAAATGAAAAACAATACATTTGTCAGTCCTATTTTAATTTGATGATTCAAATCCTTTCTAATTTTAGCATGTGTGGGGTATGACATATCTGTAATTACAGGTAGGGCATAGGCAGCAAACCCAGAACTTTTATGCCATTGGTAAAAAAAAAAAAAAAAAGATCCCCCTGTTCCCATCTTTGACTTGCTAGGAACTATTTTTGTTATTTATGAACACAACTCCACCTCTATTTATGTAATCACCTCTTATTTATTTATTAAGTTTTTTACTTTCATTTTATTAAAACCTGTTTGCAAACTGCCCCATTGTATTATATTATTATTGTTGTTGTTGTTGTTATTATTATTATTGAAGGATCTAAACCACCTTGAGACAGAGAATTAAACCTAGTTTCAGCCCTTACAGTAAATATAAACTGTCACTAGTCAGCACATTTATTGTGGATTTCCCAAGTGTTAAAAGACCACAGGGCCACCTTCCTCTGCCAGCCAGATCAGAACCATCTTCCTCCAAAATCAATCTGAAGACACTTTAAAGGATTCGTTTTTCTCTGGTTTCAAAGATAGATTTGGTGATCCCTCTCCTTCCAAAGCTGAACGGGGGCATGCTCACATATCTTAAAAGGCACATAGCTGTTCTTCAGCTCATGTGTGGATGCACGTTTTACAAAGAAAATACTACTGAAATACTCTGACAGCAAGGGAAACTTTTGTTGTACTACAACTGTGCTTCTGCATGGTTCATTGCCTGTTTCTTGTGGGCCTAGAGGCTCACTTCAGATCTTAAGAAAAATTCCACCTGTTTCCAACAACAGTTTTTGAAGCAAAACTCTTAAACAGGCTATGACATGAGAAAATGCAGGCACAAAGTACCTAACTGAAAACAGCCACCAGTTATCCTTCATTGCCTTTCTATAGATGGTGCAGCAGGAAAACACAGTTAAAGCAACCTCATGTCTTAGCCATGCCCTCACACTGAAGCTGACACTTACCTGACCTCAAGACAAGACAGCTTCAGGAGCTATGGTGGCAAAAGCTGTTGGCATTGGGAAAGGTATTTTGGTTAAGTTCCCTGAACCAGCTCACCAGGAAGTCACATAAGAGCTACTGCCATACCAAAGGAGGCTGCGTAAGTGGGATGACTGCTCTGTGGAGAGATCAGCTTCACTGCATTTGTGAGCTGTTACCTGCCACGCAAAGCAAAGCCGCTATTTCTCAATTCCATTATCTATTTAAAGGAATGTCAGCTCCACATTATAAATGCATTCGATTATGGTTCAAAAATTGTTTTCAAATTTAGCTACTAAATATCATCAATAGATTTGAACACAAAACCAACTACCCTGTGTATTAAGAATTTCAGCATTTTTTGACAGCAACGCTTTAAAAACCACCAACTGTTCCACTAGGAAACACCAAAAGACAGATGAAAAGTTGCTGGTGCAGTGATCACTGTTCCCCTTCTTAGTAAACCCATGACACAGAAGAAAAACTAACAGTATGTGAAGGAACTTGGATCCTGTAACTGAACCCCACCTGTGTAGAGTGAAGAAATGCCTCCTGTGGACAGTGGCAGACCAGTGCCCCACTGAAGATTAAACATAGCTCTTACCAGGCCACCTGCTGCTCTGCTCACTCCTGAGCATGCAGCACTGGATAGAAGGTGCTGGACCTCCCTGCTGGGCAGATGGTGAGCAGCTTTCCTTGGTTCCTACCCTGCCAGCCTTCAAGAAATAAAGGCAACAGCACATAGCCTCCTCTAGCCTGCAGGCAAAACGGATGAGCAGAACACTAGTGATTTCTCTGCAGTCTGTTCACACTCACCTCACACCATGCTACAAGCAGCCACGTGGGCTGTGATGTGGCCAAAACTGCTCCCTTCCCACCCTTATTCAGCCCTAGGCAGTGGGTTTATAGGCCTTCACCGCCTCTCGAGATGAGGGCTGATGAGGACAATGTTACCCATCTCCTGGGTCAGAAGCTGGAGATCATAGAATCATTGAACCGTTTGAGTTGGAAGGGACCTTAAAGATTATCCAGTTCGAACCCCCTGCCATGGCAGGGACACCTCCCAACAGACTAGGCTGCCCAAGGCCCCATACAGACTGGCCCTGAGCACCTACAGGGATGGGGCATCCACATCTTCTCTGTGCAATTCCAGTGCCTCACCACCCTCATCACAAAGAATTTCTCCCTAATGTCTAGTCTAATCTTCCCCCTTCCAATTTAAAGCCCTTCTCTCTCATCCTATCATTATGTACCCTTGTAAAAAAAGCCCCTTTCCCAATTTCCTGTAGCCCCTTCAGATACTGGAAGGTCACTATAAGATCTCCTCGGAGCCTTCTCTTCTCCAGGCTGAACAAGCCCAACTCTCAACCTGTCCTCACACGGGAGATGCTCCAGCGCTCTGATCATCCCTCTAGCCTCCTCTGGATCCCTTCCAACAGCTCCATATCCGTCTTACGTTGAGGATTTCAGAGCTGGACACAGTACTCCAGGTGAGGTCTCACAAGAGAGGAGCAGAGCGACAGGATCCCTCCCTCACCCTGCCGGACCCGTTTGTTTCGGCGCAGCCCAGGACGCTGTTGGCTTTCTGGGATCGAGCTTCTGGCCGGTGCCCAGACCCTCTCGGCCGGGCAGCTCCCCACGGCGCCAAAGCCCCCAGACAGACGCCGACGGCCGCGAACCGCACGGCTGCTCCGGTAAAAGGCAGAGCGCCGCCCCGCTAGCGGCAAACGCTGCCGGTGAAAGCCGGGAGGGAGAGAGGGGAGGCAGGGAAGAGGAGGGGACCCGCGGGGACACCCCGCCGGCGCTTAGGGTAGCGGCGGCTCCCCCCCCCCCCCTCCCCGCGAGGAGGAAAAGAAAGAGCGGAGAGACGGGAACCGGCGGCCGTACCAGCAGGAGGGTGTCCGGCCCGCGTCTCTGCTTTCTCTTTTGGAGGCNCCGCCAGCCGCGCAGGCACAACTGTGGGGAGGGCCGCTGGCATCAAGGGACCGGGGCGAACCACCAAACCGTGTCCCTAAGCACCTCCTGTGCCCGTCTTTGAAACACCTCCAAGGATGGTGACTCAACCGTATCCCTGGGCAGCCTCTGCCACTGCCCGGTGACCCTTTCTGTGAAATACCTCTTCCTGATGTTTATTCTGAACCTCCCCTGGCGACGCTTGAAGCCACTGCCCGTTGTCCTGTCCCTTGTCCCCGTCCTCTCTACAACCTCCCCTCAGGTAGTTGTGGCGAGCAATAATGTCTCCCTTCAGCCTCCTCTTCTCCAGGCTAAACAACCCCAGTTCCCTCAGCCGCTCCTCATAAGGCCTGTTCTCCAGCCTGTCCACCAGCTTCATTGCTCTTCTCTGGACTCTCTCCAGAGCCTCAACATCCTTATAGCAAGGGGCCCAAATGCACCCGGGAGCTGAGGGTCCTGCAGCTGCCTCCTTGCGCAGCGCCCTTCACCTCCTGTTTTACCTGTATCTATCTGCATTCCTTTAGCGTTTTGGGTTTGGGGTTGGTTTTTGGGGGGTTTTGGGTTTTTTTAAATTGTCTTCTTGTTATCCTTTTTGACACTGTGATGTCAGCGCTGCAAAACTACCACCCTGCTGATGTCTCCCTTATTTTTTCTCTCCCCTGAGCAGTATGAATTCATCTTGCTTTATGTAACTGTTTCCTGCCTCTAAAATTCCCAGTGGATAGCATATGCAATTTTAGAATTCTAGGTAATCATGGAATCATAGAATCATTAAGGTTGGAAAAGACCTCTAAGATCATCCATACCACAATCTCTCTGGGCATCCTGTTCCAGTGTTTCTTATGTTTAAACAGAACTTGTTGTATTTCAACTTATGCCTGTTATCTCTTGTTCTATTACTGGATACCATGGGGGAAGGTCTGGTTCTGTCTTCTTTACTTCCTCACATTAGATCATAGGATCATGGAGTCATTAAGGTTAGAAAAGGCGTCTAAGATCATCCAGCTCAACCGTCAGCCCAACACCACCATACCCGCTAAACCATGTGTCAGCATGCCACGTCTGGGCTTTTTTTGAATGCCTCCAGGGATGAAAACTCCACCACTCCTCTGGGCAGCCTGTTCCAATGCTTCACCACTCTTTTGGTAAAGAAATTTTTCATAATATCCAATCTAAATCTCACCTGACCTTATGCAACTTGACATAATTTCCTCTCATGCTACCACTTGTTACTTGGGAGAAGAGACCAGCACCCACCTTGTTACATCCTCCTTTTGGGTAGTTGTAGATAGCAATAAGGTCTCCCCTCAGCCTCCTCCAGGCTAAAAAATCCCAGTTCCCTCATCTTCTCCCCACAAGACTGGTGCTCCAGACCCTTCACCAGCTTTGTTGTCCTCCTCTGGACGCCCTCCAGCACCCCAGTGTTGTTCTTGTTCTGAGTGGCTCCAAGCTGAACACAGTATTCAAGCACTGCCTGACCAGCACACAGTATACACCTTTTTATTTAATTGATACAAGAAAACTGAACAGGCAATTAATACAGTTCTGAATGATATGCTTGTACGCTTCAAATAATACTTTTCATTAGTGACTAATTGGCAATTCACATCTTCCATTTTATTTTGTTCAGCCAAACCACATATGTGTGAAGTGCCACATGTAGTGCTCATTTTGCCTTCAGATCTCATTACTTTTTCCTTTGAAACTGCAGCGCTTATTCACACTGGTTTAAGAAATGTCTCAAACGCTTCAGTTACATTTTCCAAGTGATGTGTAATGTCATGGAGCACAACATCTAAATTAGTTGTATTAGTAGCAAAGTTTATATCATACAGGCTATTCTGGTTTTGTTTTCTAATTTGACATATGGAAAATGAGTCCCCCAGAAGATGAATAGAAGGTGGTTGGAAGTTGAATCCCTCCAAATATACCGTAGTAATACTGCATCTCAGGTATGTTATAAGGAAATTAATATAATATTTTAGTTATTTACTATCACACTTTCTTAAAATTTTATTTCCCTTGTCAAAATATAAGTAAGAGGTAAACATACGGATTTTTTTTTGCAATAGTCCAAAGTATAATAACATTATAGTATCCTTAACAGTCTGCATGATCAAATGTTATAAAAATGCTGTAACTACGTTCTTGCATTTTGCTGCTAATTTCAGTTTCTTATGCATACAGCACTTCAGAGTCTCGTTATACAGTATTTTCAGCTCTGTCACCTTCTGTGTAGCCTAACACAAATGACTCCAATTCCCTTTCCAGTCTCTGTCAAAGTCTATTCAGATTATAATTTTTTTTCTAGACCAGATTTATTTCCTAAATGGAGATTTTAATGCATCTTTGTCTACTTTCCAGTGGATTCCAATTAAAAGATTATATTTGCAGTTATTCTTGGTTTTCCCAGTTATGTTTGATTTGTAGTTCCTCGTGCTGGTTACTAGAGCTGGTATGAATTTTTGTTCTTGCAGGTCAACCAGCTGTTACAGAATTGAAATTAAAGAAAAAGTGATTTATGACATTGAAAGACCCACAAGTTAATGGTTTTTATCTAAGAATCGGTAATAATTTCATATTTCAGTGAAAAGATTCAATACGTGGAGGTGCACAGGGAAGATGACTAGCCAAAAAAATGAACTTTGACTCTTCTTGTGAAAACTGGCAACATTTCATAACATTACTAAGATTTTACATGTCACCATTAACACAAGCAGCTGCATGAAGGCTTGCTGTGGCTTCACTGCTGAAGTATGACATTTGTCCTGGGTACATCTCAGAAACACAGGGCTGAAACGGGATGTTTCCTGCAAATGCAGCTGTGTATCAGATTTGCAAGCTGGGATCATAAAGCAAGTCATTCTGGTGCAGAAGAAGCAAGGACTGGAAGATAGGAAGAGAGATGGAAATGGGAAAAAAACAAACCACAAGAGGACTTGGACCTGAGTGGACGTGAAGAGGACAAACAAATGAGTAGGAGGAGGTAGAGAAGTGGCATGAGTATTGTGGAAGCAGAGCAAGTGCCAGGGTGGGAGATAAGCATCTTTCCTTAAGCAATGAATTGGAAACCAGGACTGGTTGGGCAAGGATGAAAAGCCCAGAGGAGGAAGTCAGGTCAGGCAGGAGTGAGCACACAGAAGGTCAGGCTTTCAGGAGGGAGAGGGGAGAATCGTCACTGCTTTTCAGAGCTGGGAAGTTCTCAGACCTTGCTCTGTGTGTCAATACATATAACAACTCATAACTTCAAGTGACAGGGGCCTGTGCAAGTGCTAAGTTTCTGTGCTTGCTGAAGGATTATATAGGTGTCGGTATGATGCCAAAAGACAGAATTTTAATTTATTTTCAGTTAGTTATTCCATTATTGTGGGGGTTTTTTACATGTTGCAAGAAAAATAAAAAGGAGACAAAATACCTAAATTAAAAAAAAAAATTGAGTTTTGTAAAATCAAGAACTTAAATGAGGAGATAATGCAAAGGTTGAGAGTGAGATTTCACTTTGGTGAAAGAGAAAAGATTTTCCTTGGCAGATCTGAGGCAACATGCGTTTCTCAGGCTGGTGGTGTTGCCATCTGTGAGTAGCAATGTCCTTCTTGATTATGTGCATGCACAAGTAATACAGAGGTATTCTTAATTTATGAAAAGCAATAAAATGACAGATGTCAGTCACTTTGTCATTTTCCACACTCCTGCTGTTCATACCATCACACACAAATGGGAGTAACTGTGGGAAACTGCAGTGGAAAACAGGCGGAGTTTTTACAAAAAGTTGGCTGTGGAGTCATTTCCTTTGCCAAGTCAGCCACACCTGGCGCTGACAGCCTGTTCCCAGAGATTGTAGCAAGGGCAAGTCTCCACTGGAAAACTAGTGAATGACAGCATCACAAGACAGGGCCCTGAAACACAGCAGCACCATGAGGGAAGAGTAAATAAATCAGGGTGCTTAGAATATCTATTATTTCATGTTTTCACGTGTTTTGAAGACCAGTGGATGTTTTAGCATTTTTTGTGAAGGATTCCACAGCACACCTCTTTGATTAATGGGTAAAAGCTCATATCAAGTATCTTGGACATTATCCAGCACAACCAGGAAAGAGTACTCTAGGTACTACCAACTTCAACTAAGAGAGTTAGCAGAAAGAAGTTATGTCTTTTGTGGTGACAGTGCAGGCAAAAAAAAAAAAAAAAACAGAACCTAAAAAAAAAAAAAAAAAAAAAAACAGCTTCCACATTAAAAAAACCAGCCCAACAATAAACACAGGAAAAGAGCCTTTGCAGATCCTGAAAACTTGTTAAAAAAATATCTGAAGAGATTAAATAGGGGAAAAAAACCCTACATGGGTATAAAACCTATTTTAAGTTGCAGTTGGCCCTTCACACCTCTGACAGTAATACTACATTCTTATTTTTGTGTTTCATAGACCAAAGTATACTCAGTATTTCAAAAATAGGCAGTCTGTTGAACTATGATTAGGACACCATTTATGTCTATTTTGAAAATGCTCCCCAGTACTTAACAGATGGCTGTAATTTTGATGCTTTTACTGGGGCAAGCAGCAAAGCTTTGTGTTCTTTCTGAAAATACTGAAATACATAGAAAAGCCTTTTCTGGGTTCATGTCAGGGAGAAATTATAGTAAATCAACCTAGGGTCACTCAACGCTTAAAAGATAGCTAAATGTTTTGCCAAAAACATCTTGACTTCTGCCACCATTTCCAGTATGCATATGTGCCTGCATGCTATAAATCCTAGGGAGCAGGGTAGACTGTTCTCTAGCTATTGGGTGGGTGAAACTCTCTCAGTGAGTAGTTTTTTACTGCATTTATAGATACATATGAAGTTAGTGAAAACTACTAGCTGGTTTCAATAATGCATCCAAAATAATTTCTCCTGAAAACAATTTCTTTGAACATTGGGCTGGTTTACTTCAACAGCATGTTTTAAGATTTTGCTATTTTTAAAGATTAAAAAACACTGAGAAATTGAAGTACTTTTCTATTATTTTTTCCCATCCAGTTAATGAAAATATCAGTTCTTCACATAGTTATAATCCTTTGTGACATTTTTAGGGCAGCATGTTAAATTTCTGAGAAGTGATAGACAAACTAAGCAGGATTTTTTTTTAATTTGAACCTTCTCTTTGACTTCTTCATTTTGCAGGTTTTCACCTATATATATTGCTACCCACTACTTAAAACAATGGGTTTACGAACAGATACAGTCACAAGATTGGAAAGTTCTCTGGTTTTCTGCTTGCATGGAAATACATACAGACTTTATCAAAAGCCAAATAACAGTCATTTCTGTTCTGTCCACTGCTACTTCAGGTTAAGAAAAGGTTACAGTTTTTAAGACTATGGAAATCTTCAGAGATTGTGTGGGCTGCCATCCAAAAAAGTACTTTTGTCATAATGTGGACATTTGGGAAAACAGTTTGTGTAAGAAAACAATTAAACAAATTTGGGGCAAGAAAGTAAGATGTACTTTAGAATCCATTTCCCACTTTACCAACTGTTGTGTTGACTTAGTGATTGAAGTCACTTGGGGTGCCGGTGTTTGCTGGTTTCTCCATATCTTGATGATCTGATTGATTCCATGTTGCTACTTTAACTGCACTGTTACTCTGACAAGCAAAACAAATATCTTTGCTTGCAGGATTTACTAGTTCAGTTTTCCAGGAAAACCTATACAATTTTTTTTTTCTTTAGAATAAGTTCCCACCACGGCAAATACATAAATCTGTTGAGAGTTAAAAGTTGCTGAATTGAGTCATAATGTAACTGTAAAACTCAAACAGTCTTTTATCTTAGTGTTTTATTAAGTTTCCTTGGAAATATTTCTGCTAAAATGTATACCAGATCTCTTTCATCAGAAAGGTGGAATGATGTTTTCATAAAGAAACATTGGAACTTTACATTGCCACTCTTACTTTATATTGTCATAAAGTTCAGAATTTTTAGCTGTTATCAAACATTAAATCATCACAAAAAGCAGTTTCTCAGTGTGATGTATTACTGCTAAGTTGTGAATCAAATTCAGGAGTTTTCTAGCAAGAGAAGTTGCTCTATATACTTTTTCCTCAGAGCATTCTGGGTTTTTGTTACTATTTATCTTAAGTGCAGTTACTACATTTTACATTTGCTTCTCCCCACTGTTGTTTACAATATTATCTTAGCTACTGGGTATTAGGCAGGGTGCATGCTAGAGTAACATAATTTGTACTAGGTTTCTTTTTTTTCAGGAGCAGTTGCAAGTTGTTATTTGCCATACTGCTGAAGTAGAAATTTATGTTGACTTCACAGGAAAGTTCTGCCTTTAAGGAAAACCCAAATGGAAAACACTATCACAATACAGCCTCACTTTAAGATAAAATTTAGCGCTTTTCATTTAAATCTTTATAAATGTCTCTACCACTTTATACTAAAAGGAAAATAAAGCAAAATAAAATGAATAAACCACTGTGACCTTACAGAGACTTTGCAGTACAAAATGTCGCTATTCATTTGTCCTCCAATTCAGTGCAATTCAGTTCTGCCTTAGGACACCATTCATGGTGATAGCACTACAAAAGTATTCTGATACAGAAGATAAATAAAGCCATTTATAGATTCGAGGGAAGGAAGGATGAAGGAAGACAGAGGGAAAAAGAAAGAGAAGAGAAATAAGGTAAATAGGAAGGGAGGGAGAGAGAGGGAGGAAGGAAGATGTCTAGTACAACAGGGAAAGTAAAACCCATCCTTTGGAGTTTTTTCATCCAAAGATCTTAACATTCTGCATAAAGGCCATCATTTTCATTATACCCTACCTTATGATGGGTAAATGGAAATACAAAGAAGTACAAAAAGTTGCCAAAACCAACTAGCAGTGCAGATGAAAACAGAAGCCAGGTTGGATGGGGACTTGGGTGGCCTGACCTAGTGGAAGGTGTTCCTGCTCATGACTGGGGAGTTGGACCTAGATGAACTTTAAGGCCTCTTCCAGCCCAAACCATTGTATGATTCTCTTGAGGGACAGAGAGCTCTGTTAGCTCTCATTTCTCTGGGGCCTACTAAAGAAATTGTATATTTTTATCATTATTCATAATATGAACATTACTGTTGCCCAGTTGGAGAGGATCTTGTTCTTCCAGCTCTGTATACAACAAGGCTTCCCTCCGCATGAATGCGAGTGTGCACAGCTCCCTGCTTTTTTTGAGTCACACGGAAGCTTTGCTGCCAGTGGCAATGGGGTCTGCAATTACTCCTGGAAGCTATTTCTGTGGGTCCTGGATGAGGCTCAAGAGAATTAGGCATTGTACTCAGCTTTGGGTCTTAGAACTACTCTGCTCTTCTTTCCCATCCCATTCTGTCTTTAAGATTGCAATTGATTTGAACCTGTGGAAGCTGTGCTATTTCATTGAAGAATTAATGTTGATTCAAAAATGAAAATGAAAAAAGGTGAAGGTAATTTAAATTCTTAGTGTTTCCAAGCATAATCAACTATATATGTGGGATTCTACATTTTATTTCTAGAAACAATTAACATCAGAACATTGAGGTTCTTTTGCGGTTGTAGTGGGAACTGAGAACCTGGCTAACTGTAAGCCTTGCCGTAAGCACTCATTGCAGAAGTAATGGTTGCTTAGTGTCCATATTTCATATTTAGGGTCAGATACCACAGCCATGATAAATAACACCAAACTGCATTGATTTCCATGTCTTCAGGTCCTTTTTATTGTTTCATAGAAACTGTTTGTGACTTCAGAGGGAGTTTTGCATGTACCCAAATATGGGCAGTTGGCCCTATCTTCTCAGAAATAACCATTTAAGACTGCAGGGTTGCCTGTTATAGGTGTTAAACAGCTGCCTTTAACACAAGCTCATTATAGGCCAGCACCTTTCAGTAGCTGAGTAGAGGACTATCTTGGAGCTTAGGTGCAAGCAGCCATTCCTAAGACATATGAGTGAAGTTGGTACTCAGCTTCCCACAGCAACAATATGTGACATAGGCTTTATTTGACTGTGCTCTATCCTGCTAATAGATAGCTAGACCTATTCCAAAACCTACTTTTTCCCCTGTAAGAGCCTTACTGCCTTAGTTTCAGACCTTTGGTAGCTGCCTTAAGATTTCTGTTAACTTTACAGCAAACATATCAATTGCAAAGTTTAGGTCTTTGTACATTAATTATTTATGTTCCTTTCAGAGAACATTAAGTAGTAGACAACAAGAAGTGATACATTGTGGTGTATATTTAGTCCAAACCTGTCTTTTTCTAGATCAATGCAGTTGTTTTTTATTCTTTTAACTGATCTTAACACAGCTCAGTTGTAAATCTACCCAATAATTTTCCTCTAGAAATACTACTTCATGTTACAGGGAGAACTAATTGCTAAACAACAAAAATACCTTTTCAGTTGAATTCTAGATGTCAGATTTTCAACTATAATTCTTCTTCAGAAGGAGTCTGAGTGTGTCAACATTTTTATTGATGTTTTCTGCTGAATGCTTTGTTATAAACTGAACATAATTAAATGTAAGTAGATTAGTATTTCATCACAGCTCAAGGGTATAAGGCTAACACATTATTTCTCCTGTTATCTCTCTAGTCCTCTTTCTTCTTACATGAAAAGAATTCGAAGTATCAGCGTTCTTTAGGTTTGGGAAGTCTTATGACCTCTCCTTAGGAAACTTCAGCGTTTGAACAGTGGTGGAAGAAGTGTTTTGCTTTTCAGTTGTGTTCTAGAATTATGTCAGTTTAAGAGTGTGTTTTGAAAATACTTGCTGGCTGAGAGCTAAAGGTCATGAGACATTTTCAAAGTATGAATCTGTGTTTTATTTTTCTTTTCACAAAGATTCAGTTTATTCACTATTTTTCTTTTTTTTTCCATTTATCCATGCTACATAATTTAATTCAGTTTAATTTAGTTGCTAGCATTACAGTTTTCTAATTTTTTCACAGAGGTTTGGTTTTATTTTCATCAATTATCCTATGTTAAACATCGATAAATATAATTAGAAAGTTTTTCATGCCTTTACTGTGTCTGGCTGGCTGGAGGTAGTTCTCGCCATAGCAGCCCTTACAGTACTACGTTTTGGATTTGTGATCAAAACAGTGTTGATAACATAGCTATGTTTTGGCTATTGCTGAGCAGCTTGCCCNAACAAAAATACCTTTTCAGTTGAATTCTAGATGTCAGATTTTCAACTATAATTCTTCTTCAGAAGGAGTCTGAGTGTGTCAACATTTTTATTGATGTTTTCTGCTGAATGCTTTGTTATAAACTGAACATAATTAAATGTAAGTAGATTAGTATTTCATCACAGCTCAAGGGTATAAGGCTAACACATTATTTCTCCTGTTATCTCTCTAGTCCTCTTTCTTCTTACATGAAAAGAATTCAAAATATTAGCGTTCTTTAGGGTTGGGAAGTCTTATGACCTCTCCTTAGGAAACTTCAGCGTTTGAACAGTGGTGGAAGAAGTGTTTTGCTTTTCAGTTGTGTTCTAGAATTATGTCAGTTTAAGAGTGTGTTTTGAAAATACTTGCTGGCTGAGAGCTAAAGGTCATGAGACATTTTCAAAGTATGAATCTGTGTTTTATTTTTCTTTTCACAAAGATTCAGTTTATTCACTATTTTTCTTTTTTTTTCCATTTATCCATGCTACATAATTTAATTCAGTTTAATTTAGTTGCTAGCATTACAGTTTTCTAATTTTTTCACAGAGGTTTGGTTTTATTTTCATCAATTATCCTATGTTAAACATCGATAAATATAATTAGGAAGTTTTTCATGCCTTTACTGTGTCTGGTTGGAGGTAGTTCTCGCCATAGCAGCCCTTACAGTACTACGTTTTGGATTTGTGATCAAAACAGTGTTGATAACATAGCTATGTTTTGGCTATTGCTGAGCAGCTTGCCCAGCATCAGGGCTTTCTCTTTTTCCCACTCTGTGCCTCCAGTGCATGGGAGAAAGGGAGGAAGGGAGCAGCTGTGTGGGGTGCTTGCCTGTTGGCTCAGGTCAGCCCACCATGCTGTTGTACTGTGGAAATCTGAGCACCACCTTCACTCATGTTTTAAGAGTGGCTGCTTGTGGCTAAGCTGCAAGACAGCTACCCTGGTCAGGGACTGAAAGGTACTGAGCTACGATGAGCTTGTGTTAATGGCAGCTGTTTAGCACCTGTAACGCTCAACCCTACAGTCCCAAATGGCTTCCAGGAAAATTTGTTGCCCAGCTTCTCCACGCATGGTTGACCAGCTTGTATTTCTCCAGATCTTCCTTCTTGCCCCTTTTGAATTGGGATGTGGCACTTGCCTTCCCCAGTCTTCAGAAGCCTACTTGTGATTGCCATGACCTTTCAAAAGTGATATATATCTTGCAATGACAGCAGCCAGCTGTCCCAGCACTGTTGGATTCACCCCATCTTATTTATCCAGCTAGCTTAAGCGATCCCTGATTCTGCTAATTACCATCTACCATGAGTAATGCTTCTGTTCCATTGATTGTTATTAGATTCCTTGTACACCTGAGGAAAATATATAGTCATAAAAACTGAGACACAGAAACAATGAGTCTCCATATCATCTCCATATCCTTTGTGACTAATCCCCCTACCTAGGGGACCTACAGCAAATCTAAGTTTTCCCTAACCTTCCTTTTGCTACCAGTGTACTTGGAGAAGACCATCTCAGCAGACCTTCCTAGCCATGCTAGTTTCTCATCCAACTAAGCTTTAGCATTAGCAACTCCATCTTTGTCCATAGTATAATATATCATAGTGGATAAATATGCAATTAGATACTACATATATACACATACTCAACTGTATCTAATAAAATACAATAGAAGTACTATACCAGGTGAAGAGCTAAATGCACAGTGGATATGTCATCAAACTGTGTAAACAGATTTTTATATTTAAAAAATTTAGAATATGTAGAAGTACATTTGTTGCATTTATGGCAGGTATGGATAGATCAGTCAGACTATCATACCAAGTTAACTATGAACCAGCAGTATGGTCTCGTGGACAAGAAGGCCAATGGTGTCCTGGAGAGTGTGGTTAGTATGCTGAGGGAGGTTATCCTTCCCCTCTGCTCTGCCATAGTGAGGTCGTATCTGTAGTACTGTGTCTGGTTCTAGACTCCCCAGTTCAAGAAAGACAAGCAACTACTGGAGAGAGTCTGGTGGAGAGGCATAAAAGTGATAGGGGACTGGATCATGTCTCTTATGAGGAGACGCTGAGAGACCTGAGCCTGTTTAGCCTGGAGAAGAGAAGACTGAGGGGATATCATATAAATGCTTATAAATACCTAAAGGGCAGGTATCCAGAGGATGGAGCCAGACTCTTGTCAGTCATGCCCAGCAACATGATAAGGGGCAGCAGGCACAAACAGGAACAGAGGAAATCCCACTTCAACATGAGAAGAAACTTCTTTACTGTGAGGGTGATGGAGTACTGGCACAGGCTGCCCCTTGAAGACTGTAGAACTTACCTGGACATGCTCCTGTGTAACCTGCTCTAGCAGGGAGTTGCACTGCATCACAGACTCATTAGAAGTTTGTGTTATGGAGAATCATGTTGCTCATTAACAGACAAACCTCTTTTTATATGACCATCACATTTTGCAGTGGTTAGTACATTATGCTTTTGTGCAGTCACTACTACTATGCATACAGGTCTAAGTCATCCACAACAACACCTGCGGTTGTTTGAGTGATACTTCTTGGCCCCTTTGCCCTTCTGATTTCTATCCACTTATCATGTAGCAGCACAGGTTGGTCCCATATGGGTATCTAGCTTGTTTACCTTGTCAAGGCAGCATTTGTGCAAAACCCCTTTGTCTTCTTATGTGGCCATAGGGATTTCTTCCCTTCCTGCTACCACATTGTTATGTACTGCTCTCCTTTCTTCCCACCTTTCCAGCAAAGCCCTGAGGACAGTGAGCTGCCAGAAGCTTTCCACTTCCCATTTCACTGCCTGTACTTCATTTTGATGAATTATCAGATGCTGTACCAGCCACTGAGCGACCTACTGACATTACTTTGTTGAAGAAATACTGTTCCTGGATCTTGAATCCCAGCAAATTGAAATCATGATGGTGAGCTGGTAATAGCTGAAATACCAATTTGGTGTTACAATTTGCAAGCCATGTTACAAGGCCATGGGGAAGAATAAATGATACTGCTAGGTCAAGGAAAACGTGTATCAAAAAACTAATCGAGGGTCACCACCATCATTTATGAACACTGCTAGGATAAGAGGGGGGCTGAATGGATCATTCTGAATGCAACACATCCTTTTGTCAATATCTGTCCTAGAGGAGTAAAGGGACCCATAATCCTCTTTGCAGCCACCTCATTTATTATTTTTTATAGGCCATTTCTTTCCAACCCTTTAGTGATTTTAAATTCTTGGCTGTTAGAGTACTCCTGGTTCCCCCTCAAGGACAACCCTGCTAGAAATATTGTCTCTTATGGTCATCCTGAAACAGAACCTCAGGTTCATACAGATTAACTGGGAAAGTTCTGGCTTCTCAAACTACTTCATCCTTTTGCCCAAGGATTAGTGCTCCTTCCTTGCCCTTTTCATCTACTCCTTATCATCTTACTTGCCCTTTTCCATGGCACGAACTTAATCTTAGTTTCCAAACCTGTGCTTGGCAGAGCAGTGTGAAAGTTTATAAGCTGTCTAAAAACCAGAACTCTACATGGAAACTGCACTTTTGAAATCATTATCAAGGGCCACAAGTCGCACTTCACTCCAGTGTCCCTTGTTCATCAGTTAATTCTTGTTTAAATTCAATTACAGCTTAAAAGCGCATCCTTAAAAAAATTCTATGCGACCTACCTCTGCTTCTGCAACGTGTGTTTTTAGTTCTGACTTCTTTCCCTGCTCTGTTGCTATCTTTTCCCAAAGCAGCAATGAAAATAGCTCCTCATGATCCTGTTCCAAATGTCTTTCTAGAAGATTAGCCAACCAACTGCAACCAACTCTCAACATCTGATGGAAATCCCTCTACCAACAGATTGTTCAGGAGGAAATGCCCTATTCCTTTGCTCTGCTCAGTCCTAAGTATAAGCTAAATACCTGTTGTTTTGCCTTCCTTCCATTTGTATAATTTTGTTTGTCCTTTGGAGACAATCCTGGAATAAAGTTCTGCTGCATCAAACTCACTCTCAGCAAATGAAATATGTGTAAAATCAATCTAGCTGCTTTTTAGTCTCATGGACACTTCTCAGTTCTCATTACTTTCATGTAGAGGAAAAAAAACAAAATTAAAAATTCCAAACAAAAAAAGTCTCACACAATTCTTAAGTGCTTCCACTCCATCTGTTGGAGTGGGTTTTGTGGCCCTATTGCCCACACTTCTTGTCCCACCTAGTCATCTCTGCTCTCCTCTCGGCTATGAGGGCCTTGACACTGGATGTCTGCTCAACAAAAACTGGGACTCCAGCAAAGGTAGCCTGTTTCTGGAGGACTCCTCTGTTCCTACAGTAGTCTTAGGACGTTGCTGCAATGTCTGGGAAGAGATACTGCATGCTGCACTGACCCCAGTTAGCTGTGTTGTAGACCAAAAGTGAATGAAATCCCATGCTACCAATGTAGCTGTCAGCTAGAGATACTTTTCCAACATACCATGCCTGAATTACCCTATGGAGTAGAGCTCAGTTGTGTCTAGTCCAACAATCATGTCTAAGAGACAGATATGGCATAGTCCAGTGTTATGTTTGTGTTAAACATGGGTGAAACCTTACATGAAATAAAACCATCTGATTTAAGAGTGAGTATACACTGACTTTCAGAAGTATTTTCAGTTTTGATCAGGTAGGAAGAGAACTGTAACAATTGGTGATAAACTGATTAACAGTTTGCTAACAAGGAAATCACTGTGTCTAGTGTGCTAGAAAGAAAGCAGCATTTTCAAAGAGTCAAGGCCATTTAATCACCAAGAAAAAGATCCACGATGAAGGACTTCACTTAAGAAGTGAAGGTGGGAAGAGAAACTTGATTTTGAACACATCCTTTAAAAGCGTTTAAAGGCACATATTATAAAAGGCAACATTCTTTCCTGAGCCAAACATTTTCTCTTTCCCCAAACCCAGCCCAAAAAGGTAGTCACTTCAAGGCTGGATCCTCAGTCAAGAGGATGTGAATTTCTAACAGTCTCTCAGCTGCTTAACAATGAGTGAGAAGCAAATTTAGAGCCAACACAAACAATGACCAAAGATCAGCATACATTTTCCGTTTTCTTTTCGCACTTTCACTTTAGAATTTTTTTAACCACTTATTCTAATTTCTGTAGCCAAACATTTTTCTTCCCTTTTACTTTAGGCTGGCTTGAATTTAGGATGATTTCATAATAAATGGTTAATTACTTAATCCCATAGGTGCAGCTAACCTTAGAACTGTTTTACTGGAATATTCTTGCAATGTCCAGCATCCCAATGCTTTTTTTTCCCTCTCCTTTCTGGAGATTCTCAGGTAGGGTTTTAAGAGGAAGAAGCATTTTCTGATGCCTAGTCAGGGGTCAGTGCAACAGCAGAGTAGTGGAGGAGAATTATTAACCCAAGAAGTATGGGTGTTAAAGCATTTCCTAACACTGAATGAAAGGAACTTTTAAATGTTGACTTCCATACTGTGAAAGACATGCAGCACTGTGAGAATCAGTAGGAAAATGATCTGTTACATATATTTGAACTCCTCTTGAGGTATCTTTTCTCCTTTGTCCTCCCTGGAATAGCTAAAACTAACATCTCTATTGAGCTTTAAGAACTGAGCCAATCAACTATTGAACACAGCATTTGTTGCCTAGAGGAATGAATAATTATTGTAGCCTCACTAAATTGATATCAGGGGGTAGGAAATGTAATTGCAAATATGTCTGTGCATAAGGGGGTTAAAAAATAGCAATATCCTATCAGGTCTATTTAAGAGTTTCACACATTAACCTGATCTGACGGTGCAAACTGAAATGTCTAGTGAAATGGGCTGAGAAACCAGAATAACTTCTTTTGCTGGGAAGAGAAGTGAAATGAAGGCAGAAAAGATTTCTGAGTCTGTTTGAAAGGAAGCAAAGGAAATGTTTCCAGCTGAAGATTTTGGACTTAGAGATGAAATTATGCTGCTAAGCTTGGCTGTTCTCTAAGGTAATGAAAAATTCAGGCTTGTTGTATTTCTGTAACTTCTTCAGTATATCCTGCCTCTGAATATAAAATCTAGAGGTAGAAATCCATTTAATTTTTTACTCACTGTGAGGGTATTTCTTTTTAATGGTTCTTTCTCTATTAAAAGATAGGAATGTAATGGGGAGAAGATATATTCCGAAGATATCCACCACAAATGAACAGGAAATTCTGAATACACAGCATGAAAATGGACCACAAAATCAGGAATTAAAGACATCGAAAGACAGAAAGGTCTATTCAACAAGCAGCATTAGGGAAAGCCAAGAACATCAGTATAGGCAGACAAACATTGCATTTAGCTTGGTGAAGGAACCAGTTGACAAATTCAGAGAACTTAAAGCATGTCATGTTTAACACTCTGAAAGATGAAAGAGGATTCAGTGACTGCAATTCGAACTTCAAAAAAATCAGTGTCACTCCTGCTGCACAGTGGGCGAATCATTGAAAATCTTTTGTGGGAGAAGGAATCAGAACTCCTTTCTTAGTAGGCTGACATGGAGATTTTTTCTCTTCTCCAGCAGTTCATACATCATTGTAAAAATATAGTTACCAGTAGAAGGAATTTGGATTAGAAAGAAGACTGTACAGATCTAGGAAATAATGCAAAGTACAGAATTTGAAAAGAAAGAGCAAATTTTGCAGTATTTTTCCTGAGAAATTTCCTCTTTTTTTTTTAGTCATCTGTATACACAAATGGAGGTGACTTTGACAGAAAAAGGTAAAGCATATGGGATCCTTTCAGTAACACAGAATGTCACTGAAGGGAAAAAAACCAACTCTGATAATAGATGTAAGCTAGGAAAAGAAAGAAGGCATAACTGAGAAATAAGAGAATCCATGGACTAAAAATACCTAGTGGTAGTAGCAGAAGACCATTACATGGCTGACTGCAGACTAATTGCATTTGTTCAGTCATTGTGAAAATGGATACAGATGTGATGCACAAGTTTGAAAATATCCTACTGTTAAAGAAAAAATAAAGCAAATGTTATGTGATAAACCATTACCTAAGATGATGTTGTTGGAGAGAACTCAGAAGATCATATACCTAATATGTTCTTCTCTGCTTTAGCAGCTCTTTTAATTGATTTTTACTGATTCTTTTTCCATAAAAAATAAACTGTAGAAACATAGAGTCAGAATCCTAGAATGGTTTGTGTTGGAAGGGACCTTAAAGATCATCTAGTTCTAGCCCCCCTGCCATGGGCAGGGACAACTCCCACTAGAGCAGGCTGCCCAAAGCCCCATCTAGCCTGGCCTTGAACACTTCCAATGAGGAGGGATCCACAACTTCCCTGGGCAGTCTGTTCCTGTGCCTCACCACCCTCACTGTGAAGAATTTTTCCCTTATTTCTAATCTAAATCTTCCCCTTTCTGATGTAAAGCCATTCCCCCTTGTCTATCACTACATGCCCTTGTATGGAAAGTTCCTCCCCAGATTTCTTGTAGCCCCCTTCAGGTACATTGAGGCTGCAATAAAGTCACTCTTGACAAGACAAAGCCTTGTCTTCTCCAGGCTGAACAACCCCAACTGTCTCAGCCTGACCTGATAGCACAGCTGCTCCAGCCCTCTGATCATCTTTGTAGCCTTCCAATTTAGAGAGAAGGATGTTGTGGTGAACCATGTCAAAAGCTTTGCAGAAATCCAGATAGATTGTATCCATTGCTATTCCCATGTCCACTGATCACAGAATCACAGAAAAGATCCACTGGATCATCAAGTCCAACCATAATCACCCCATCATGTTATGATCACCCCATAACCCCGTCACAGAATGTAACATAGTGACTGGGGCGAAAAAAGAAGGAAGCAAGTCTTAGCCAGTGAGATGTGGTTTTTTGGTCTGCCACTGTCTGAAGTGACATATCATACTCCTTGCTTGAAACAGAACATAGTTTTGTGAAAATCTGCTGGAGTTGGTTGCAGAGCTTCAGAGGCTCAATGGGCATTTTGCATTTTCTTCACTGCTGTGGTATTGCACTTCCTTACTTGGATGACTTCAAAGGCACAGTCCAGATTTTACAAGCTTTTTCTAAGTAGAAACAGTTACGGAAGCAGCTGATATCAAAGTTAATAGTTCCTCAGAGGTCTGAATACATTACAGATTAAAATGGAGAAAAACCCAGACCAGTCTTTTGTATCTTTTTTTTCATATACTGATAGTACACCTAGTGGCAACTGGGACTTACAGCTGTTATTCCCGACTGCTCTGATTTTATTATATCATTCCTGGAAATTTACGTCAGGTCCCAGCAAAGCTTGTATTAGTTATAGGGAAAACATTTAAGTATAAAAGCTGACTCCAGATGCATCAACAACACAGCAGAGTCCTACTTAGTTCTCAAAATAGTAGTAGATGGCTGATGTATGCCAGGGAGGAAATCTTCCTTGCCAGTTAGTGTCCATCATTTCTCACAGTTCAGACAGATTTACCAGTCAGAGACACTGGGCAGCCTTTGGGCCATATGGCTGGCACGTCAGTCTCCAGAGCTGAAGAAGGTCATGTGTTACTCTTCATTAAGGAAATCATAAGATGCACTTGGCAGTGCGTTTCTCTGAGCAAGGTGACTGGGGCATTTGTTTTGAATCTATTAGAGAGCTACTTCTGTTTCTGTTCCTGCACCCCACGTAAATCAACTTTATTGCATGCATCCTTTTGTTTATTTGTCTCTTAGGAACACCCTGATACAAGAGTAGTACACATTTTTGCAAAATGTTTTGAGTCTGCTGGTTGAAAGCAGAAAAAAACCGCAAAAGATGTTTAGTGGATAAATTTAATTCTGAAGATTAAAATATGACTCCATGGCAAGGAACATATAGGGTATTTCTTCAGGCTCTGTCAGTAACCCAAACAAAATGTTAGATGAGCAGGCCCCTGAGTTCTGGTAATTTAATGTAAATTTCCATTAATTTTGGCTAAATTGCTACTAACTTATGCAAGCCACATTAATTAAAAAGGCCTAGGGAATTAGCACAACAATAAGAACCTGTAAGAAAGGACTTCCCAGCCTTTGAAGAAAATTCTAGAAAACCACAGGAAAGATTAACATTTCACCACAGAAACTCAGAAAATTGAATTGTTGGGGGAAAATAAAGAGCTTGGGAAGAAAGGGGCAATAGGAAGTGTGAGACAAAGCCCATGATGGTAGTTTCAATATAATTTAGAAGAAAGGGGAGGTCAGACAGAGCAGTATAACATTGTGTCTGAATCTACACAAGTCAGAAGGAAAAGTTCATACACTTTCTACCAATAATCCACATTTCTCACATGAGCTGACAACAACAGGGGAGACTGAAAAAGCACTCCTGCAGGTACATAGCTAAGAAAGTTTGGAGAACATTACTATTCACTCTGTGAAAGACAGATATTAAATATTTAAATCAATTTAAATGCAACTGTTCTGTTCTGAGTCAGAGAAAAAACACAAGTACACCAAAGATGTATGAGGATTTTGGAAGCAGGCTTTCCAAGGAAAGGACCCAGAAATCAATTACCTGATAGGTAATATCTAAGCATGTGAGCCATGTCTGCAAATCAGGTGCTTAAGCTGGTATGACAAAGCCATGGCCCAAATGTGCGGGCTGTGACAGCAAAGTAGAGGCTCTAATTATTCACTGATGTGTTTCCTATGGACTCCCAACCTTCAAGGCCGTTGTGTGATCTCCCATCTGAGCCTACAACAGACTAAGCAGAGATGCGTAAACCAGGCTACATATCTTGCAGTTTCACTAAATCCATGACTCATCTGGCTGAGTAAGAGCCAAGCTCCCAGCAGGCTGGCAGGAAGGTGGAGGTTGCTTGACAGAGTGGAATAGAAGATAAACATGCTATGGAAGTGTTGCAGGAGCAGTCACTGCCAAGAGCCACTCAGGGCTCTGAATGTTTCAATAAGTAAGGCATCCCCTTGGGTATCATGTAATCTTCTCATTACTTAAGTTTATCAGTTATGGGGGAGCGCTGGGAAGAAGATTCAGAGCAGCAGGATTCACTGTGTGACTAAAATAATCTTACTCATTGTTTGATCATGAAGTCCTTGCTGCAAAGGTTTATACATACACAGACACCTCTTACTTGTTTCACTATACTGTCCTTAGCTGACTGTGTACTTTATTATGGTTTTTTTTGCCCTGGATGATGTGGTGATGTGTTGGTCAGCCATGTCCAACGTAACAACTGGCTTTTCCCTTGTGTCTGGATTAATTATTACCTTTTATGTGACCCATGAATGCACAGCCCAAAGTTACTAGCTGCTGGCTGGGCTGGGACTGCAGGTTTCCCTTAGGGAGTGCTTAAGCTCCTGTGTTGATGACCAGGCTTAAGTGATGGTGCCCATGGGCTCATTGTCTGGCTTAAAGCTCCTCTGCAAATGATTGGTAATAACTGTCTTTCTCAGATAAAAAGTCAACCGCTGGTCTTCTGTTACCTCCACTAACACAGTTAGGTTGTCCTTTCTGCCTCACTGGCTGACCCAGGACAGCTGGAACTGTGGTGAGCCACGGTATTTAATAGTTGATTCTGTGACATTTCTTTCACCGTATGTTGCGTATATGTTCAGGTCAAATGAAACTGCTGTGCAGGGCTCTGGATTTTTCAACAATTGAACCATCCCCTTGGGTATCATGTAATCTTCTCATGAGTTAAGTTCAGCAGTTGGAGGGGGAAAGGAGCAGTGGGAAGAAGATCCAAAGCAGCAGGATTCACTGGGTGACTAAAATAATCATAGAATCATAGAATAACCAGGTTGGAAGAGACCCAGCGGATCATTGAGTCCAACCATTCCTATCAAACATTAAACCATGTCCCTTAGCACCTCATCTACCCATGCCTTAAACACCTCCAGGGAAGGTGAATCAGCCACCTCCCTGGGTAGCCTGTTCCAGTGCCCAATGACCCTTTCCATGAAATTTTTTTT
>WAAB01003131.1:215139-258334 GCA_013389865.1 Piaya cayana | reverse complement strand
GTCCAGCCTGTTCAGATCCGTTTGCAGAGCATGTATGTGCAGAGGCTGCCCAGAGGCTTGTCATGATAGCAGTTTAAATGTTCATCCCAGGAGGTGAAGTACAAATCTGGTTGTGTGTACTCTTGCCTGAGTCCAAAAGTTTGTTTGGACTTGGAGCCATGCTGATAATGGCATCTAGCAATCTTGATAAATGGTAGCTTGTGATCAGGCCTTCCTGCTGCACATGACTTGATCAGTTTGTGATCTTTACTGAGAATTCAGTCTTTATGATAAAAATTAGTTTGTTTCTTTTCTCATTATGCCTTTGACATTTGATTTATTTAGAATTAATTTCCTTAAATATTTCTTTGTCTTGCTTAATCACACCTCAATAACTAACACTTAGAGAACTTCAGGGACTTCCCTATCTTCAGAGAAAGCATTGACCAACTGCATTTTTTAAGGCAGCATCGCAATTCCACAGTATTTAATTAAATACCCAATTAAATTATATTGTGAAAATAGAAATGAGCTCTCTGCTCTCAAATTACTTTGCAAAGTAGTTATTTTAGTTGGTACTTTTTATTTCATGAAATTCCTAATATTAATTGCCCCACCTGATTCCCAGATAGTAGTAAATACTGTCTTTGTCTTCATGTCTTGCCTAACATAATTTTATTGTTCTCATGAAATTTCTTACTATATACGTGTGTGTGTGTGTGTGTGTGTGTGTGTGTGAGATGATGCTTGGGTCATATATCTAGTAAATTGAGCAGAAGCTTCAAACGGCATGACTTAGATTTTTGTGGCAGCAGTCCTTAGGGGTTACAAATAATATCTCTTTCACTGGTTGAAAAAATTATTTTAAGGATGACAGGTTTTAGGAGGACATCCCAAAACCATTATTCCTACTGTACAGCACCGGCTTTTAGTGAGACAGACTCTTCATACTTTATGGAAAATTAATGAGTAAGAAATAGTACTGAACAGAAGTAGAGCATTAGTTTGATACACACTGCAAGGCAAATTCCAGCAGGTTAGAAGGGCAGCTGAGAGGATGACATGTGCCTACAACTGTGGTTTAGTTCTTTGCAACATGATGTCTGAGGTAGTGGCCCTAAGCAAATCATTTAACAATTCTTTGGAGGGAATCACTTACATGTTTGATGTCATAGCTCTTAAGTTTGACATACACAGTCACCTGAGTGGGAGCTCTGCCTAGGAAATGGAAATCAAAGACCACACTTTCTCCAGTGCTTGAGGAAGAATCAAATCCATTTTAGTGTTTTTTCTAGGAGAATATTCCCAAGACTGACCAGTTCATTATCCTAATGGAAAGGAGTAGGAGAGGCTGTTCCTTCCAGGACGTATCTCTTGGCTGCACTGGCTGGAGCATGCTTAACCTATGGATCCATATTATGATTAGAGACAATTGTTCATATGCAATGAATTCTCTACCAATACACTAAACACAGATAAAGAGTATTCTGTGACCCTGAACTTTGTAGATCTGGCCTAGTTTGTCCTGGCTTGTTCTGAGTGCATCCGTGATACAGCAACTAGCCTTCAGCCTCCTCCATTGGGTGCTTCTGTGGCTTCAGGATGTAAATGTTATGTTTCTGCCTACCTTTCAGCTCATGATTCGCCTTCCCTGGAGGTGTTTAAATTACGGGTGGACGGGGTCCTGAGGGACATGGTTTAGTGTTTGATAGGAATGGTTGGACTCGATGATCCAGTGGGTCTCTTCCAACCCGGTCATTCTGTGATTCTGTGATTCATAGTGTCCAAAACAATGAGGGCGCTGTAACAGCCTGTCATTGCTGAAATAGAAGATATGTGTTGCATGGATTACAGTGCGGCATGATAGCATGTAAATATGTTTGAGATTGCACAGTTGCATGCAATTGTACTGAAGCAGAGTGCAGATCAGATAAATGTGGTGCAGTCTTGTCTGTGCTCCTAGTGTTCTTGGTCTTTGGTTCCTCTGTCTCAGTGACTGTGTGTGGGGCAAGCCCATGCTAGGCAGTGTGTTAACAATGAAGCAATAAGAACAGAACACAACAGCCGTGGAGTGCTTGAATATGTTTCTATATCCTGTTCTAGTAAGCTGCGCAAGCACGGTTGAAAAAAGGATAATTCCTTGTACAAGAGCGAAACTTTAAGCATCTAAGTAACTTGACTGCTGGAAACAAAAATGTTCATTGGAGTAGAAAGGAGCTTTTAAGAATTAGATGCTTAAATTGATTTCTGGCCTTCCTATGCCTCAGCTTATCAGCAGCTAGGGCAATCACATGCCCCTCTACTCAGTGTTGCAAGGATGAATAATATAAAGATTTTACAGAATTCAAATAAAAGAATAATGAGGGCCAAACAAGGACCTTGAATAGTTTGACCATGAGAACAATAATGCAGTTTGACTGCAGTAATATTCTTCAGTGTTGTAGACTATCTCAGCTCTGTCAACTACAATTAGCTGCAGTGTTGTAAACTCGCCATAGTACTGTGTTGAAATTTTCCAGTTCTATCTACTTGCATAGCCACTTGGGTGGTCACCGAAGCAGTAGCATGTGCCTAAAGCTGGTTCCTCTCTTGTGACTATTGGTGAAGATACAAAAACCTGTTATATATTATTTCCCTTGCCCTTCCTCCTGTCATTCAAATCTCTCACATCATTTAACAAAGTCCTTGAAGTATAGCACATTAGCTTCCAAGGTGCTCTGAGAGCTTAGGTGCACTGAAGTCCTGGGTGGGTTAGGCTTTCTGTGTTTCAAAGTGTAAGCTACATGAAAACACCATGAAGTAGAATTCTTTTCAGCCTCCAGAAACTGGAGCTTCATTGCAAGGTATCCACCTTTTCCCAGGCTAGGTTTTGTATTGTATTATGTGCAGGATAACAATCTGTCCAATGCTAAAACGCAAGTGCTATTAAGTGCTAGCAGAAATCCTAATTAGTTGTTTTTCCCTCTGTAGACCAGAGAAAATATTTTAGATGTCCTCTAGTGTGTTGGCTTTGGAGTGCCTTTAAATCTGAGCTTCATGGAGCCCCTCTCCTTCAATCTTTCATGTTTCTTTTGTAAGATCCTATTGCTTCCAATTGCCATTCCCTTTTAAGGACACCACAGAAGAATTTAGTGTTTGGCCCAAGCACACAACATGGCAATATTTTAGCTTAGAAACATGAAGGCCTTTGCTTGGGGTCACTGACAACTTTGTGAAGTAGCAAAGGTTAATAACTTTATTGTTTGAACTAATGTGTATGGACTCTATTGCAAGGAACTGGGGTCTCTGGTTTGGGGAAATACATGCGTATTTCCATGGTGATATACAGTTTACTTCATTTGTGAAAGTACCCTCTACTGTTCCTCATGGAGCAAAAGCTACTAATGTTGGACCAATAGACTTGGAATAAGACCCTGCACACAGTCTGAAACCTGTCCTCCCCTGATGGGAGGCAGGTCTGCTTAAAGTTCCCTTGAATTTAAGCACCCCAACAGCTTTTGCCGCAAAGGGTCATTAGGAAAGGTTCATTAGGCACTGGAATATGCTGCCCAGGGAGGTGGTTGATTCGCCTTCCCTGGAGGTGTTTAAGTTACGGGTGGACGAGGTCCTGAGGGACATGGTTTAGTGTTTTGTGGGAGTGGTTGGACTCGATGATCCAGTGGGTCTCTTCCAACCCGGTGATTCTGTGATTCTGTGAAAGACTCATCCCTATTGGAAGCCTGGACCTGCCATCACTCAGAGCTCCTTGGGGACTCCATGGGAAATGGGACGACACTCCTGCTGGTAAACAAAATAGGGGAAGGAATGCCTGGTGACTGTCCAGACTGTTTAATTGCTAGCATGTTCCCCAGCCTAGTGCTACCCCATGCTGGCTGGTGTTCCCTGAGATGCTGTTGGGACATAGTTCAGAGTTATCAAGGGTCAAGAACCATTCTTAGCTGGTATTTTGTGTCAGGATACAGTATTTGGGGAAGAAAGGATTCTTTCTGTGCAAAGTCTAGTTGTGGCCTCTGTAGTGGGGATTAGGTAGCTGTGATTAGGTAACTAATGGTTAGGCCTCAGTGAACTAAGTATATTAGAAATCAAAGCTACCTGATGCTGAGTTCATTTTAATTGCTTTTTTTTTTCCAAATGTGAGCAAAACTTCTTTGTACTCAGAGGCAATTTTATCAAATTTTCAGTCCCCTACTGCACAAGAAGATATCTCATTGGCTGAAGAAAAAAAGAGATTCTGTACTAATATTTTCTGTGAGATTTAAGATCAGCAGTTCCTACTACAGAAACTATACCAGTTGCTACTTTTCTACCGTTAAACTGGGTGACATGGTTCTTACAGTTCACAGCAATTTTTGTATAATGGAGATAATTCCCCATCAATTTAATGCAAATTTAATGTTTTAATTAGTAGTATTTTGTGGTTTATATCTCATTATTCTGGAAAACTTCAGCAAATCTAAGTAAAATATAAGCATATAAGTATCTTAATTTTTGCAGATAATATTATCAAAATGATAATAGGGTATGTAGATCACAATAATGTATTAGTGTTATAATGTCTGTGCCCATTTCAGATGTAGAGTTTTAAGTTTTTAATGAGTTGACCTGAAGGTCTTTTTATGTTGGAGAAAGTTGTGTATTAAACATGCAGTGTTAACGTAAGAACATGAAATGGAGTTACAGTTTTGCCAGAGGCAAAATTCTGCCACAGTGACTAGAGGTTTTTACTACTGTACATGTCCCACATTTTGTAAACAGTAAGAAAACCTACTGTAATAATACTTATTAAACTTAGCATCAGTATACAAAGGAAAATATGGAAGATAATATGTCGTTCTCTACAATTCTATGCAGCCTAATATATGCATTATAACTTTCCCTTTTGAATCTATCTGGTGATTAACTCATCAATCCTCTGATAATTATCAAGAATTGACCCTCAAATTGTGATAAATCTGGTGCCTGTTACGTAGGTGTATTATGTGTTATGTGTTATGGAAATTGCAAGATGTTCTCCTGAGGATTTTACAAGAAGTAATTCAGATAAAAATCTGTTTAAGTAAACACTGTGGGTTGTTTGAATTTTAAGATTATTTTAGGTCTACAATCTATAATATGACAAATATTAGATCCTATGGAATCTTTTTGTGGGTGAAGGCTGAGTCTTTGTGGAATACTTAGCAATGTTTGATACAAGTTGACAAAACCTCCAGACTATTGATTTTGTTTTCATCAAATACTACTGAATCGTATTTCTTCTTTTAGAGGCCTTTTCAAATAAGCTCAGCTTTTACATTTTGGTTTATTTTTTCCTAGAGAGGAGCAGAGCTTCTGTGGTGACTAAAGGCATAGAGTTCTTTTGGGTACAGAAACAAAATCAGTTTATTATGCACATGCAAAGCTTTATATACCCTTCTTTGCCCCATTAGCTAGCTATCCCGGTGATTTTCCACACTAAAATCTCACAGGTAACTCTTCTTCAGCGTAACTCTCCTTGCTACAAATATTTCTCTTATCTAGCAACCAAAAAACTCCCAACAGTTGTCTCAGCTCTGTATTCTCTTCTCATCCTTAGCTGTCCCACGGTTTCTTGCTTAGCAATCCCGTGGTTTCTTGCTTACAAGCGCAAGGATATCGGCTGTATTATCCTACATGTTCGCAGCAGTGGAATCTTGCATACCTGCAAGCTTCAGCTTGTTAAAATTGTTGAATATCTTCAAAAACCAATAAAGAACTGATGTTTTCTCTGAACTCAACCTGTCCAAGATTTGATTCTGAAATTTTCAAAGTACCAGCTCTATAATACTTCTGCTTTTCATCTATGTCCATCCATGTAAAGTCAACCTCATATATACACAGTGTAACCTAATTTTACATCTAAATTTTACTGTTTTGAAGAACACACTGAAAATATGAATTAGTTTTCTTCCAGTCATTCCTTGCAAAACAACTGGAATTCTTGCCTTCTGCTATAGCGCATCTTCAGAAGATGATCAAGTCCAATCAGCCTGGTGGAACACTTTGCTAGTATAGGTTTTGTTGTGTCTGGCATGCCAGTGGGCAGTGCAGTGCCAGGTCAAACAATGACATTCTCAAAATTCTGCTATTCTCTTTCCTGTTCATGGAACTATCTCAGCTCCTTAGAGTGCCTAAGTTTCTGTGGATGAGAGCTCATAAGGCTGCTCAAATACAATTTGTTAGTCTTTTGTTTTGATGGACTGATAGACTCTTCAAGAAGGGCAGGCTGGGAAGGAAAGAAGAAGTATTTGCCCTTTACATGAAAGAGAACCTGGAACACATAGAGCTATGCCTATGGCTGGATGATGAGGCAGTGACAGCTTATGGGTGAGGATCAGTGGGCAGACAGATGTGGATGATGTTGTGGGTGTCTGCTGTGACCTGCCTGATCAGGAAGATTAAAGTGATGAATCTTTCTTTAGACAACTGGAAGAAACCTTACACACACAGTCCTTGGTCCTCTTGGGCTCTCTAACCACCCATCTATTGGAGGGTCAATCCAGCAAGCCCCAAGCATTTCATGAGGTTTCTGGAGTGCATCAGTGGCAACTTATTGACACAGAAGACAGAGGAGCAAACAAAGGGAAACATTCTGCTGGTCCTGATACTTATAAACAATGAAGGATTTGTAGAGGATATAAAAGTAATGGGCAGCAGTGATAAGCAGTAAGGTTGAAGTGACAGGCAGAGGGTTTAATGATGTTGTGAAGAGGGAGCAGAGATGTTAAAAGCAGGATAATGACCTTGGGTTTCAGGAGAGCAGATTGTAGAAGAATCCCATGGATTCTCCAATGCCAATGGAATCTCCAAGCCAAGGATCCCATGGCTTGGAGAGAAGAGGAGTCTATGTCTATCAGTATTCAACTACAACCTCCAAGCTGAAGTCCATCAGAACTAGTGGAATGTGCCTTTGAAGGCTAAGGTAGCTGTACAATGTTATTGGGAGGCTACTCTTGATTATCTTTGAAAGTTTGTGGTGATAAGAAGTGGCTCCTAAGGCCTGGGAGAAAGCAAATGTCTCTCCTGTCTTCAAGAAGGGTAAGACTTCATTGTGGGCTCAGTAGGAAGTGTTGCCAGCAGGTTGATGGAGATGATCCTTTCCATCTACTTAGTACTGGAGAGGCCACATCTGGGGTGCTGGGTCCACGTCTGGGCTTCCCAGGACATGAAAGACATGGACTTGCTGGAGCAGGAGTGAAGAGCTACAAGATGATTAAGGGGCTGGAGCATCTCTCATATGGGGAGAGGGTGAGAGAACTAATACTGTTCAGCCTGGAGAAGAAGGGGCTTGGGGAGACCTCATTGATGTATATAAATACCTGTAAGGAGAGTGCAGATAAAATGAAGCCAGGCTTTTCTCAGTTGTGTCCAGTGACAAGGCAAGAGGCAATGGGCACAAAGTGATACACAGGAAATTCTATTTAAACCTGAGAAAACCACATTTTTACTGTGAGGCTGAGTAAGCCATTGGAACAGGTAGTCCAGAGAGATTGTGGAATCTCCAGTCATGGAAATATCAAAAGCTGACTGGACATGACCCTGAGCAACTTGCTGTAGGTGACTCTGTTTTGAGCAGGAGATTTGGACTACACAGTCTTCAGAGATCCTTCCAGATTCAGTGATTGTCTGATTCTGTGATTCTGTTTTATGTCAGTTTCCTTGGTGTGTTTTTCTGTCTCACAGGAGCACTACAAGAGATGATGAAGGCAGTGAGATGCTTAAACACTGCAGTAATAGTGTGAGAAATTACCTGTAAAGCCTAGTTTCTAAAATATACTTTTCCCTGTAGTATATTGAAGAAAGAAAAGCAAAATGCCTAAATACGTTGCTCAGTGAACTCTGTACAGCTTCAGGTATTTTAAGTACAGTCATTTGCTGTTTGCTCAGTAACAGAGATATATTTCAGCCTGCCCAGACACAGTTAAGAGCTGCGTTAGAAACTTAAAATGACATGGAGTCAGTGCAGTGAGTGGTATACTAAGAGTTTTTCATCTTTGTTTTCTGTCATGTTTTAGCAATTACTTTGTAGACTGCACTGCCAAGATTCAATTCTGGTACAAATGAAATGTATTGATGAATTGATTGATTGATTGCAAGAGGGAATTTACTTTGGTATGTATTCCAAGTAGCATGATGGAAGTATTCTACAATTTCAAAAGCTTAATGTTAAGTTACATTGTGTTATTGTTTTCCTGTCATGGTATATTTCATCATTGCCAAGCAGGGTACATTTCTGTAATGCCATGGCAGATTCTCAGTGGAATGGAGTTTTTATCTACCATATTAATGAATGGTTTAATAATACAGTAAGAAAGACTACTCACATAAAATGCTTTAATGATGGATGTCAGAACAGTTTCTGGAATGGATTTGTTTTAACAAAGGCAAATGCGCTTCCTCAGGCATACATAGGATTGCTACTAATAAAAGGAATGAATGTCATTGAATTGGTAACATCATGTGCCTACACTTTTATTATCCTTACTCTTTCTTTTATTATGTTTTACTAGATGTTTTTGAAACATGAATTGTAAAATAATCTTTGTCATATATATCAGTAGAGTTGGAGAACCTGTGTTCCCCTCATAGCATGTATTTAAATGTATCTAAGCCACACACACAAAAGTTATAAGATTACCACTCTGCCTATTAGACTGATGTTGCCTGGGGATAATCAATAGCAAACAATGATGTTATTAAAAATTGAATCTCTATTTTGTATTTCAGAGAACGTATGATAAGCTTTTTTAAATTTTTGTTTGACTGGCAAGTCATGGCTGCAGCTTGAACACAAACTGAAATAAAGGCTCTACCAGGCAATTTTGGTGATTACCCTAAAGTACTAAGCACCAAACATTTCTTCTTAGTGTTTCTGTAGACCTATGATTAGAAAAATCCTGTGGTACTTTTTGTACTATATACAGAAACAAAATGGGTGTGTACAAGGAAGTACTGAGTAGAACTGGATAAAGAAGAACATATTTAAGGATAGGGCAGATTTCTTCACAGTAATGAAACTCCTTAGCATTATAAAATAGCAACTCTTGTTGAATGTTTCCCACTGTAATATTATCCTAGTCTCTAACATCATGTACAAAACCATTTTAATTAGCAGCCAATACCCGCAAAATACCTAGCCTCTTATTTGGTTGCTGAAGTAGAAGAAAAAAAGCTGTGAATTTATTTTTTCTGTATAAAAGCATATTTATGTTATGTATGTCCTGTGTAAATCCTAGGTAATGCACTTGGCATCCAATCTTTCCTTCATGTATGAAACTCTAATTTATTTAAACATAGTAAACCTCAGATGAAATTATTTATTCAGTCGCCCATTACTGCATCTCTGCTGCATAGGAACCAAGCAGTTGCAAAATTATATGAAATATTCTGCAGTTCAAGTCTGAAATCTTGCCTCTGGCAGTGGGCAGCACTTGGGTCATCAGAGAGGGGAAGTGAACAAACAGAACAAAATTTATAGCTCAGGTATCTGATCATATATTACTAAACATGTAGGGGAAAAATTTCATCTTCATTCTTGCTAAGATCAGTATTAGATCTGGAGTAACAGATGTGAATGCCCCTGTTTCTAACATTTACGACCTGATTTTGTCCAAAATGAATTTCTGGAAGCCTTTTTTTTACTGCTGGTAAAACTATCTAATCTAATCTAATATAATATATACATATACTACATGTGCGTATGTACGCATATCAAGTTAATATATGTACATATATAGAACATTTCAAGTAAAACAGAAGCAAAATACTATATAAGTTTGGTCAGGTATAAGTTATTTATTCTGAGAAATATACCACATTGTTGGTTTCATTGATGAAAATAACATTTAAAGGTCAATTGCAAGTTGTTTTCAAAGTATTGCTTTTCTGAGATTTTTGCCTTAACAGCTGTTCTCTAAGGCTTTGACAAGTTTCCAGGGGAACTAATGGCTACAAATGTGACTGATAATTGAATAGCACTATTTTATTTCCTAGTGGTACTACTAAATCTGATTGGCACAATGCATTTCCTGAAATCTTTCGGTCTTTAAAAATTGACTCTTCTTTCTTCACTGCTATCAGAAATACATAATTAGTCCTTATTACTACACAGAAGTATGATTTATCTTTTCTCCTAGCACTCTAGAAAGCTGGGAAAAGATGTTTACAAGCAGATTCACATAACTACTTAGGTAGGATTTAGGTGTCTAAGATCAACATTGGAGTGCTCAGCTTGTTTCTAGAATCCAGCTTTGGTGAGACCTACATTACATGCTTTGCACCTTTTCTGTATTTAAATCTCAAAAACATACTGTAATTGATTAAAGAAATTGAACACTTTATATTGGGAAAAGCAAATTTTTAGCAGATTTTATGACTTCCTGTGTTTGGTATTTCATGTATCCAGAAACCCCGAGGCTTCTGTCACCCAAACAGATTACCTGAAAGCATTAATTTTTCCCACTTTACTGTGCTAATCTACAAATGCTGTTTTCTCTTGGGAGCATCATTTTTCTGTGACATCTCGAGCCTTGAGCTTCAAACTAAAATTAGCAACAAGGATCCCAGATGTGCCAGTTATTTTTGCAAGGCAGCCTTTTAATAACAGGCCAGCTGCAGGAGGTGCAGATATCCACAGAGCAAACCCTCCTGCATTGTCTAGGGGAGGATGGGAAGAGAAGCTAGGAGGACTGTGCCATGTGTGAGGAAGCAGCAAGGTCCTAAGAAAAGCCGGTATGGGAGAGAGGGGGTATGAACCAAAAACCCCTGGACACAGGGGAAAGGAGGTTCAGCTGGTGGCAGACAAAGAAAGAACCGCTTCTATGGCAGAGGCTGCTACTTGCCACCTAGGTGGGCATCAGATGAAATGAGCTGGTGGCAAGTTCATAACAAACATTTCTCCTACATCATATAGCTCACCTTCCAAATGCCTTTCTGTTGAATGATGTGAATACTGGAAGTTTCTGTGAGTTATAAGTCAATCAGACAGATTTTTGGAGGAAGACAATGAATTTGAGTACCAAATCACCTCGTCTGGCTCAGGTGTTCCCTGAGTCATAAACTGTGGAATGGTGGGAGAGAACAACAGAGCACGTTGTTACAACAAAGTCTCATAGACATATATGTGGAACCAAGAATTTATTGTCAGCCTAGTTAATGTTTTAACAGTCTGCTTGTAAAAAGTATATAACAAAATATCATTAATAATACAGCTAAAATTGTTGTACAAGAAAACTTATTCATAAGTACCGCTTTACTCCTGCATTTTGTTCACCCTTCTGATGTCCCTCTGGTTGCTAAAATAAACACCTGAGTCTTCCTCAGGATGAACGGTGAGAGTCAGAACAAGTCATCAGCTGATCAAGTCTCATCTGATCACAGTGTGATGTCCATGTATAAGGGGCGTCTCTCTCTCCTTAGTCTTGGGGTCTGGTCAGGGCTATTTGTATAAGTTTTCCAGTCACAAGCTGCCTCCTTCTCCCTGCTCCCCAGACAAAGTTTGGGAGCCACATGCTGCCCTCTCCCTGCACTGTTATCCCAGAGGAGCTGAGTTTTTTACCTGCAATGACTACACGGTGTGCCAGTCCCCTGCTGTGGGTGCTCCCAGAGATAAGCCAACATAGAGAGGCCACAGGTACGTGGCCACCAGGCAATTGCTGCCACAGCTAAAACCAACACTCATTGAGGCAGTGCCAGACACATCCTGAGACCCTACAGTGCCACCAAGACTATGTTGACAAAACCTACATTTACTGGTTTTCAATATGCTTACCCTGTTTTTCTGTCTGCCCTAAGTTTTAGTGAGTTTTTCCAGGTTTTGGTCATTGTCACTAATACAGTACAGATTGTTGGACCTAGTACATGTGCTCTTATTTGCTAACACTTCCTTCTCCTTTTTAGGGCTGATGAGCCATGGGAAGGGGTCACAAAGAGGGAATAAGATCTCCAAAATTCACACTGGCTCTTTCTGTTCCTCCATCCCTAGTCAACAGATATTCTACAGATCACTTTCAGTCACTCTTGAATCTCTTTTAACCTTCCCCAAAAAGATAATTTTTCTGTGGAAAAATTATTTTGTTGCCTTAGATTGACAGCAAAGTAAGCATTCACCTCCTCTTCGAATAGAAAATTTTGAACATGCCTGTACTTCCACAAAGCCTTGAACCAACTCTGCCTCAGGTTAGTAATGTGGGATTCATGTCATACCTTTACTCAAGCTTGATCATATATTTTAGTCAAGTAAATTCCCCCAGGAATCAGTGTCGTAAAAGCTTTGGAGTTGGCAATAGTTGCAATGAAAATATTGGTTAAAAAATAATGCTCCAGGACATCTGCAGTGCTTTCAAAGAAGATGAGTCTTCACTCATTGTACTAAACTTGCAGAAATATTTTCTCTGCCACAGAGTGCCATATGTCAAAACAAAACTATAACTTGACACTAAATCAAGGTATACAATTTCATGAATAAAACTTTCAGAACACTCAGTTTTGATTTGCAAGCTTTGACAAAAATAGGGAAGGGATGCTGGCCTCCTTCTATGAGCAGGGTAAGTCACCAGATCACAGTGAAATATGCTTCTGCCAGACTTCATTTAACATTGGCAGTGCTCCAAATTTGCTCCAGTTTTAGTGTCTTTTGTACCTCTTCTCACTCAACATTGTATCTTAAAAATCTCAGATGTGGGGGGGCCTATGGACACATGTACACTGCTCTTGCAGGAAGACTCCTGGGCTTCTGAAGCATAGAAAACATGCTTCTGCTTTGATAATATGCTTGCTCTCAGTAGTGTGCTACATTTTTTTTTACTATCCTTCTTTAAAATCAAATATAAATTAAAATCAAGAAAAAGGAAAGACTCAATTTTTCATTTATTCCTGGAGTGTTTGGTTAGAGTTATGCTCTCAGATCCAGATCAATAATCACATCTGATAGCCTCGAGTGAAGGTTTATGCTTGACTAAGGAGAAATAAAATAAAAGTTAGTATAGAGGAATTTATTTGCAGTGACCATTTTTCTCCATTACCATAGAGGTGCCACAGAGATAGACTGCAGATAAGACACTGAAGAGTACTAAAAGGGCCACAAAGTCTTTATTTATAGATATTTGAAGTATTTCACAGAGGCGTAACTTGTCTTCAGTACCCTTTTTACCCCAGTGTAAACGAACTCTAATTTTAAAGGCAGAAACTAGCCCCCGATATACATTTAAGTGATCTTCATCACTCCTGACAGCAGAAAGTTCATATTTTTCTTTTTTTTTTTTGCTTTAACAGCACGCAAATATCTTTCCATTTCAGCAGAAAATTTAGGCAGATAAAAGGCTCGAGGGCAGGTGTGTGTCTGGCAGAAAGGACAGAAAAGAGAGAACTGCTTTAGGTACTGAAATTCAGCAATGAATTCCCTTAAAAGCAAAACCCCTTACTCTGTCTAGATAATTTCTCATCTTGTAAAGGATGTAGAGAAATTATAGTACAATTCTAAGTGGCCTTTAAATTTTTTTTCTTAGAGTTAATATGTAAACTTAGCACAGTAGCACTTCAGTAAGTCCTGCTTTTCACTAACTACAAGACATAGGAGTACTATAACTATTGCTGCTGCAATTCCAAGTCCCTTAACTGTTGACAAACCACAATGGTAACGCATACCTCCCATTGGGTTAGTTTTGCACTGAAGCATAGTGTTCAGGTTAAAGAGGAGCTTGATACATCTTCTTTAATGTTTTGTAATAGCAAACATGGATACAGTTCTATTGTGCTGATCTTTATCTTTCTTTTAGTTTTTGTTAAAACACATTTTAAGAGTTTCTAGTAATGACTTGTTTTGAACATTAATGTTCAAAATCTGTTCCTTATTTCCAATGCATCTGCATACAACTATTTTAGAGCAAGTCAATAATTTTGTGAAATTTCTCACTGTGCATTCAACATGGCAAGAACCAGTCACTTGTACAAGGCATTCTGACAGGTAACTGAGAAAAGAAGTTCCTATGTCAAGAAGCAGGCATGTATTATTTCTTCTTTTGAAGACATTTATAAAATCACTTATTTTACAATCACATGCAGGCACTCTCCTTTGTGGGAAGGCTTATGAAGAAGAAATACATCCTATATCCTAAAAAGATTTTGAGCCCAGTGCTCCAGTCACCTTCTGATTTATGTTTCCACTTTGGCAGGGCCATAATGTCAATCACATGGAGGAGTGCTTGAAGAACTAGACTAGGCTAAGGTAAGAGCCAAGAATAAGCATAAAGAGCAACAGAGATGTGGGGAAAACAGGCAGAACAAAAATATAAGCACGCAATAAAAGAAAACATCTGTGAGAAGTAGGATAGCTGTTTTTAATTTCCAATTAAATTGAGAAATACCAAATATAACCTATGGAAAATGTTATAACAAACAGAAATAAAAAGTTATTAATAAAAGACATATTTATTTTTATGAATTTTATCAGAAGTTGCTACAAATACTTGACCTCCCTCTAACATAATTCACATTTTTACTTTATAGGGTCCTGGCAGATGCATGAAGCAAATCACAGCCTCACTGAAGCTTTAGTCATTCAGGAGAACTTTAGCAAAGCAGACAACTTTGAAAATGCTCTAGCTAAAAGACATTCAATTCAATAAATGGTCCATTATGAGATGTAGTTCAACTTGAAATAAACAAGGCCTTGATTCTCTATAATTAAAATAGTAATAATAATAATATCAGAACAATTCCAACAGAAGACACTTGTTTTGACAGTGTCTCATTTTTTGCTTACCTATGTGAGGAAAATGAACTCAAGCTGCAAGTAATGATGGAAAGAACATCTACTGGAATTATGAGTGTAGTGGTGGCTGAACACCAGGTGCCCACCAAACCACTCGATCAGTCCCCCTTCTCTGCTGGACAGGGGGAGAAGAAGTATAAGGGCTTGCGGGCTGTGACAAGGACAGGGAGATCACTCACCAATTACTGTCATGGACGAATCAGACCTGACTCAGGAAAATTAATTTAATTTATTTCTAATTAAAAGTTAGGCTAGGGTAATGAGATATAAGAGCAAATTTTAGAACAACTTCCTTTCTTCTTGGGTTTAACTCCACTCCCAATTTCTCTACCTCCTCCCTGCCCCAAGTGGTGCAGTGGGACAGGGGATGAAGGTTGCAGTCANTAGTCATTCAGGAGAACTTTAGCAAAGCAGACAACTTTGAAAATGCTCTAGCTAAAAGACATTCAATTCAATAAATGGTCCATTATGAGATGTAGTTCAACTTGAAATAAACAAGGCCTTGATTCTCTATAATTAAAATAGTAATAATAATAATATCAGAACAATTCCAACAGAAGACACTTGTTTTGACAGTGTCTCATTTTTTGCTTACCTATGTGAGGAAAATGAACTCAAGCTGCAAGTAATGATGGAAAGAACATCTACTGGAATTATGAGTGTAGTGGTGGCTGAACACCAGGTGCCCACCAAACCACTCGATCAGTCCCCCTTCTCTGCTGGACAGGGGGAGAAGAAGTATAAGGGCTTGCGGGCTGTGACAAGGACAGGGAGATCACTCACCAATTACTGTCATGGACGAATCAGACCTGACTCAGGAAAATTAATTTAATTTATTTCTAATTAAAAGTTAGGCTAGGGTAATGAGATATAAGAGCAAATTTTAGAACAACTTCCTTTCTTCTTGGGTTTAACTCCACTCCCAATTTCTCTACCTCCTCCCTGCCCCAAGTGGTGCAGTGGGACAGGGGATGAAGGTTGCAGTCAGTTCACTACCCATTGTCACTGCTACTCCTTCCTCCTCACTCTCTTCCCGTGCTACAGCATGGGGTCCCATCCACTCCTCCACGGTGGATCCTTCCCAAGCATTGCAATTCTTTAGGAAGAGACTGCTCCAGCTTGAGTCCCCTACAAGATCACAAGTTCTGCCAGAAAACCTACNGTAATAATAATAATATCAGAACAATTCCAACAGAAGACACTTGTTTTGACAGTGTCTCATTTTTTGCTTACCTATGTGAGGAAAATGAACTCAAGCTGCAAGTAATGATGGAAAGAACATCTACTGGAATTATGAGTGTAGTGGTGGCTGAACACCAGGTGCCCACCAAACCACTCGATCAGTCCCCCTTCTCTGCTGGACAGGGGGAGAAGAAGTATAAGGGCTTGCGGGCTGTGACAAGGACAGGGAGATCACTCACCAATTACTGTCATGGACGAATCAGACCTGACTCAGGAAAATTAATTTAATTTATTTCTAATTAAAAGTTAGGCTAGGGTAATGAGATATAAGAGCAAATTTTAGAACAACTTCCTTTCTTCTTGGGTTTAACTCCACTCCCAATTTCTCTACCTCCTCCCTGCCCCAAGTGGTGCAGTGGGACAGGGGATGAAGGTTGCAGTCAGTTCACTACCCATTGTCACTGCTACTCCTTCCTCCTCACTCTCTTCCCGTGCTACAGCATGGGGTCCCATCCACTCCTCCACGGTGGATCCTTCCCAAGCATTGCAATTCTTTAGGAAGAGACTGCTCCAGCTTGAGTCCCCTACAAGATCACAAGTTCTGCCAGAAAACCTACTTCAATGTGGCCTCTCCATGGGGTCACAGCCTCCTTTGGCCACATCCACCTCCTCCAACGTGGGCTCCTCCATAGGCTACAGATGGACATCTACTCCACCAATAACCTCCATGGGCTGTAGGGACAGAACCTGCCTCACTATAGTCTTCACCATGGGCTTCTATGGTCCAGCACCCAGAGCACCTCCTCCCTCTCCTTCATTGCTGCTACTCTGCAGAGGTTTTTTACCCTTCCTAAATAAGTGACCACAGAGGTGCTACCAGCATCATTAATTGGCTCATCTTTGGTCTGCAGCAGATGTGTCTTGGAGCTGGCTGGCAGTGGCTCTATTGGACACAACGGAAGCTTCTAGCAGCCTCTCACAGAAGCTAACCCTGTAGCCACTCCTACTACCAAAAGCTTGCAATGGAGATCCAACTCAATGAGAGAAAGAGAAGTTTACATACAGAAGGTTATTGAAAGAGCCTTGTTAGGAAACCGAGTATGAGTGTTGTCTAAAAAACATCAGGGTGCAGGGTATGCTATCAGGAGGGAAGAAGAACTGTTTAAAATGTTGGACAAGTAGGGGAGGTATTCAGTGGAGCATCTGACCAGGATTCAGAAGTTTTAGCTTCCACTGTATCCCCACTGAAATGTGGATAGTGACCTGCATTTTTCTTTCTGCCTGAGCAGGTAGCCAAATCAGTAGATTAGAGACATGTTTATTCTCTCTTTAGTATGTCCCATAGTTTTTTTACACCAGAACACTGCAGCCTGGTGGCTTCCAGATTATTGCACTCTCAGCAAATACGAATGCTCCAGCTTCTTCACAAGAAGTAGATGAGGAAAAATTGCTTTAGTAAAATATATCCCTTTACACACAGCTTTTGTCTCCAATGTAATACAGCACAATATCTTTCATTTTGGTAAGGCTTTCAATTCTTTGGGGATTGCTGGAGCCAGATGATCAAAACATTTTCCTTCATAAGAAGTATATCAAGAGAGAACTGAACCAGAAGCTCCCACTTTGGTAACTGAGTTCTTACATACATTTTACTTCTGTCCTCTTTTTTTTTTTTCTGAGAGATACTACCTTTGGCTCTTGATCCTGGGAGAGAACACAGAAGCCTAAAAGGAGCCAGGTACCTTCCTCTTCATTAGGGTAAGGCGTCTGGGCTCTAAAGAGGGCAAAATATAAGAAAAATATCACAGCTTTTTAAAAATTTCTTTCTGGATAGGTAAGCTGTCAGAGCCAGCTGTCCAGCTTTTGTGGATCTGCTAGGCACATATCCCTCTCTCTTCTTGGATTATACAGAGAACTTAAGCCTGGAAAAAACCTCATGTATTCTACCTCATTGGTGGCTTCATGACAACAGTGTGCAAGTTTTTAGAATAAGAGGAAAAATGTTGTGACAGATGTTAGTCAAATTGCTTCACTGTCTACTGGAAGGTCCTTAGATGACAAAAAGTAGAGCCTCCTTTAAGAAATTTCTGGATGCTGATGGCAGAGATCATATAAGGCTTTAGTTTAAAGGAGGTGCTTGCTTACATAAAGCCAGCTGGAAATCTTGCAGTCCAGTTGAGGTTCTTGTACAAAGCACATCTTTACTCTCTTTTGCATCTATCTTATATTTTCAGTACATATATACATAGCTTGTTAATTCAATACATATTTTTTAGTGCATCAGTGTTCAGGTGACTAGAGGTCAAGATGACCTGATCTCAGTATAAACTTCATCATTGCTTTGTCACAACAATCTGGTTATTTTAAAAAGCAGACACAGAGCACAGTGCTACTAACTTTGCCTTGATGCCTTTTCCCCCCCCCCCATGTCCCATTTTCCCCAAACACACAGCAAAGTTATAAAAAATTGAAGAGTAGAACTATTAATGAATCTCAGCCAACATGACAGTTTTTCTTTTCTTTTTTTTTCTGTGCATCAAAGAACTGTGCTCTTTTTTTCTTTTCAGTGTAGCATAGTTCCTTAAGGCATCTAATCATAAAAAGTTGGTTCCAGTCAAGGAAAGAGGGTGAAATGTTTAGCCCGACCTAAGTCAAAACCTATTGAAAAACTCCTGTCAAGAACATAGTCTAATGCTGCACTCCTGACCATGCTTTCTTTCTGAGCAGTCTGCCTGTAGCATTGTAATTTGCAGGCAGACCTCAGAATTCCCAGAAGATGGCTGCCAGAACTGGTGAGCAGCTAAAAAGAGCATCAAAGGTAAAATTTCTAACACTGCAGTTGAAGTGATGAGTGAAAAACTGGAATAAAATAGGTAATTAACTTTGAGAGTGTTGTCAGACCAAAGGCAGCATAACGAGCACCACAGATTATTCAAAATTAGGGCATTTAGTTTTGTTCCTAAAATAGCGTGCAGATTACCTTTTGGATGTCTTGTTTTACAGTCTTGTTTGTGAGTAATCCCATGAACAGCTGTTTAGCCCAACATTTCAAGCACAGAGCCCAAATGACCGACCTGATGTAACCTCTTTCCAGCTACTACCCCTCATCTAGACAGCAGTCAGAGACTGACACTACCCTATGATGGCTGGAGTTAATGAGTAGATTATTTTTGCTTCCTGTTTTTAGGACTTCACTGAAAAAATGCTGGTGAAAGCCAAGCTGAAAGCAGAAAGAATAAAGACCATACTACAAACAGGAAATAATTCATTATGCCCGAGATGTGCAAGATTGCATTGCAAATTAAACACAAAGGATTTTACTATGTGTTATTTCACATGTCTGATTCTTACTTTCATACATATGCTTAAAACCTTTGGGTGTTCCAATTTTGTCCTTACAGATAAGATCATCTTCCGGATGTTGGGTTGTTTTAGGACACAGGCAGTTTGCAGTTGCAAGTTTACCTTTCGGTCTGCACCATCGCACAGACAACTCTCTAAATTAATGTTGGGCATGATTTCCATGAGTGGTTTCTAGGAAAAGAACATTGCCTATTTGAATTTTGGTTTCCATGAGTTTACATTTTGTGAAATGTTACACTTGAGGCTTCACAAACGTAGAAAGAACAAAATTGTTTCAGCATTTCAGAACATAGCCTCATGTCTGGGTCCTGTTGTGCACTGCTGCTTAATTGCCAAATCTGTAGTTGCCTGTCCCTGTCCTTGCTGTTGTCAGTATGCGCCTTCCTACTATGCACTAATGACAGTTACAGTTGATTAGGGTGCAACATTTCTGGGGGAATGTAGGCTTTTTTTTATCTCATTAGAATCTAGAAATATGTAGGGAAAAGACTTATGGGGCAGCCTGGAAACAAAACTTTCTCCTCTGTGAAGTCTCATGTGGAAAACAACGTCTTTCTTAGCTGGTGAAATAAGCTGTTGCATTTTGGATCATGAAGGCTGTCTAAGGGAACGTTTTGGTGCTATTTTGAACCAAATCTCATTTCTGTCTACAACCTTTTGGTAGTTTCTTGGTATGACTTAAGTGCACAAAAATTTGATTCTACTTGGAGAAAATCCAACTGGAAGTTCTTCAAGTTACATGGGAGCATTAAGTTCTGAACTACCTTGTGGGAAGTTATATATACCTGTTTTATATATGCTGGAACCCATTTTCCAGTATAACAGTTTTTCTTTAGAAAGTTTTGAATTGCCTATATAATAAGAGCACCTGGGCTAGGGGATGAGTCTAAATTCAGTCTGAATTAAATTTCCTGTCAGGCAGCAGCAAAAGCAGGATGCTCCACAAGGGAAGGCAATGCAGAGAGCTGAGGCTGGTGATGGGGCAGGCAGGGGCACCATCATCAAGAATAAGGGAGGCAGAGCAACGTGCCTGAGCAAGAAGAGAAGAGCAGTATCCAGGCTCAGCTGGCAACGAGCACCAAATAAAATCTGAGTGTGATGAAAGCAGATCTGAGGTCAAACCAGGAGGAGGTCACGTCAGCAAGGCAAGGATCAGCAGGATACATGGCAGGGCACAGGTACACCTACAGTGTAGCTCAGGCAAGGAGCAAGGGCCTGAGCTGAGACACAGCTTCCAAGCATAACAGACGAGGCTTCTCACAGTTTTTTCTCACAGCTTAGCTATTTTCACAGCAGAATAATGGAAGTTTTCACTGCTGTACTGTATCAGAGGTGATCCTGAACACAAAATGCTAAACCTTGTGTAGTGATGTTGCAGATTCTGTTGATGGACTCAAGGCCAGTTTAACATAATTTTATATTCTGTCCCTCATTCTCCTGTCACATTTGAGGAGCTCTCACTTGACTGTTTTGACTCTTCCTTTCTATTGCTGTTTTGTTCCCTGATAATCCAGATTTGTTTCATTTTCATTTGTCCATTGTGCTGAAAACTGATAGGCATTTCATTCAGCAAGTCACATCTAGGGTTTTATGTTTTCTCACTTGGGGAAAGACCCCATATGGGCTCAGGAGGCTTTTTCCCAAGCAGTCTGGCTAGCTGCTTTGGACCAGCAGGAGTAAAATCTTACAAAACAAATGAGAGGACACACTTCGTAAGGAAAAACTCCTTCACTGAAAGGGTCATTAGGCAGTAGAATGGTCTGCCCTGGGAGACTCGCCTTCCCTGGAGGTGTTTAAGATGTGGGTGGATGAGGTGCTGAGGGACATGGTTTAGTGTTTGATAGGAACGGTTGGACTCGATGATCCAGTGGGTCTCTTCCACCCTGGTGATTCTATGATTCTATGATTCATTTTTGTCTGCAGAGAGCCTTCACTGTGTTTTCTGTGACTTGGAAAAAGTTTCTGCATCACACAAGATTTACCTCAGCATCACCCCAAGGTTTGCTGAGGGTCAAGTTAACTTTGTTCAAAACTTGGCCTGCCCCACAGAAATTCAGCCCTTGCTTCCCAGAATCCTTTACAGGACTTAGGTCTGTGTTAAATACTTTCACCAGCCTCAGGACCAGACTAATTTTGCCTTATTCCTTATTTTGTTATGATGTATCACATAATTCCAACCTAAGCAGTGAACTTATGTCAATAAACTGAAATCTAGATGTGTTTTTTTCTCTTTTTTTTAATTTGGTTTGGTTTGGTTTTTTTAAAATCATCATGTGGAATTAGCAAATCATTAGCAAGTAAGGTCATTTTGCTGTCAGCACATTACCNAAGAATAAGGGAGGCAGAGCAACGTGCCTGAGCAAGAAGAGAAGAGCAGTATCCAGGCTCAGCTGGCAACGAGCACCAAATAAAATCTGAGTGTGATGAAAGCAGATCTGAGGTCAAACCAGGAGGAGGTCACGTCAGCAAGGCAAGGATCAGCAGGATACACGGCAGGGCACAGGTACACCTACAGTGTAGCTCAGGCAAGGAGCAAGGGCCTGAGCTGAGACACAGCTTCGAAGCATAACACGCAGTCCCCAGACGAGGCTTCTCACAGTTTTTTCTCACAGCTTAGCTATTTTCACAGCAGAATAATGGAAGTTTTCACTGCTGTACCGTATCAGAGGTGATCCTGAACACAAAATACTAAACCTTGTGTAGTGATGTTGCAGATTCTGTTGATGGACTCAAGGCCAGTTTAACATAATTTTATATTCTGTCCCTCATTCTCCTGTCACATTTGAGGAGCTCTCACTTGACTGTTTTGACTCTTCCTTTCTATTGCTGTTTTGTTCCCTGATAATCCAGATTTGTTTCATTTTCATTTGTCCATTGTGCTGAAAACTGATAGGCATTTCATTCAGCAAGTCACATCTAGGGTTTTATGTTTTCTCACTTGGGGAAAGACCCCATATGGGCTCAGGAGGCTTTTCCCAAGCAGTCTGGCTAACTGCTTTGGACCAGCAGGAGTAAAATCTTACAAAACAAATGAGAGGACACACTTCGTAAGGAAAAACTCCTTCACTGAAAGGGTCATTAGGCAGTAGAATGGTCTGCCCTGGGAGACTCGCCTTCCCTGGAGGTGTTTAAGATGTGGGTGGATGAGGTGCTGAGGGACATGGTTTAGTGTTTGATAGGAACGGTTGGACTCGATGATCCAGTGGGTCTCTTCCACCCTGGTGATTCTATGATTCTATGATTCATTTTTGTCTGCAGAGAGCCTTCACTGAGTTTTCTGTGACTTGAAAAAAGTTTCTGCATCACACAAGATTTACCTGAGCATCACCCCAAGGTTTGCTGAGGGTCAAGTTAACTTTGTTCAAAACTTGGCCTGCCCCACAGAAATTCAGCCCTTGCTTCCCAGAATCCTTTACAGGACTTAGGTCTGTGTTAAATACTTTCACCAGCCTCAGGACCAGACTAATTTTGCCTTATTCCTTATTTTGTTATGATGTATCACATAATTCCAACCTAAGCAGTGAACTTATGTCAATAAACTGAAATCTAGATGTGTTTTTTTCTCTTTTTTTTAATTTGGTTTGGTTTGGTTTTTTTAAAATCATCATGTAGAATTAGCAAATCATTAGCAAGTAAGGTCATTTTGCTGTCAGCACATTACCAACATTTGGGCTGGTTTTCTCTTTTCCTGTCCACCATGGTGAGGTTGGCATTTGAGGTGCTGCTAACACACTTCCCTCACAAAATGCCAGTGGAGTTATTCCAGAGCAACTCCACAGACTCCTGTGGAAGTAGGAAGTGTCCAGTGCCTTTGAAAAGCAAGTTCCTTATTTAAAGACTTAACTTCAGGCATCTAAGTCTCAGTAAAGCTTATCTGGGAGTGTTGAAATCAGAAGATGATAAAGGGGCATGGAAAAGAAGCAAGGGAAAATGATACAGTGCAGAGACCTATGTCAGCTGTTAGGCACACGAAGAAAAAAGAGGAAAGAACTGAAAGGATTTGAAAGAGTTTTGGGGGAATGATTTGAAAGTCAGAGTCCCTCTTTCCAGCAAGAAGTCCCAGCTGGATTTCAAAATTTTATACAGACACCCTAAATTCTTTGGGTTTGAAGTCCTTGTTATAGATCTACTGCAAGAAAAAAATCAGGAAATGTTTCCAGTTTTCCCAGCTAATCTGAATCTGACTCTTGGACAAGAGTGTGCCAGGCAATTTAGATTTCTAATTTTCACTTAGGGTAAAGCTAATTGTTCAAAACACAGTAGTGAAAGAGGTGTTTAAAAAGGTTAATCAGATGAACACAAATAGAAAATCTTTTATTATGAGTGGACCTTTCAACCTAAATACTGCAGTATAGGTACCTGGGAAAGAACAGAAAGGATGATAAATAACATCAGAATTAATTCTTACTTTACCATCCAAGTCAAGCTGGTGGAATGAGACCTGTTCTGCTGTTTGTATTATCATTGCATACCATGATTAGATTCTTTGATGTCAGAATGTAACAACAAATTCAGGCCTTTAAAAAGAAGTACAGTTTACTTTTAGTCTATTCATGATACAGATAAGGGCTTTTGAAATGTGCCAATTTCTGCTATAAATATCTATACAGAGGCAGACATTCCCTGTTAAATATAATAGATTTTTTGAGATGGATCTGCCAACTGCTGCTCAACTTAGCAGTTAAAGGTGAATATGGTCACTCGATAGACTTCAACAATTATTTTGTAAAGTGACAGCTCCCTCAGAATCCCCCTCACCTTCTGTGTGTGGTTGTACTTGGCTCTTAGTCATTGCCTCATGATCTGTTTTTACATCTGGGAAGTCAGTCTACTTTTGTACCATGACAAGCATAGTCTGACAATAGCATAATGTGGTTTCCTCTGACATGCAAAGGTTGACACACCAATGATATCCCACTTATTAATGCTGTAAGGACTGGGAAATAACTATTCTGTTTTAGCAGTTATTCAGCCTTTTGCCCTACTCTTTGCCTCTTTGAGTGTGTGTGTATGTATGTGGTGTGTGATTTTTAAGAAACTTATAAACAGCTCTGTATATGCTGAAGACTCCAGCCATGAAACAGATTTCTGAATTAGCTCAGGCTAAGAAAGAGCAGATGAAAGACGAAAAGATGGAACAGAATAGTCGTGAAACCCTCCTTTACCTCCATTGACTTAATGATAGGTAATGACTTTCCAGTCTGTTCCTCAGCCATTTGGTAGACCTAATATAATGACATGTTTTTAGTTAATCAGTTTATATTGATATAGACTACAGTTTGTGAAATGCAGTGAAGAAACTCAACATGTCAGTGTGTCAAACAAAGGTGCTAAAGCACTCCATGAGTTTGAAACTTCAATTATTTCCTCATTCACCAGGCACAGTGGTCTCAGGTTAAACCTGAAAAACAAAAGTAATGACAAAGACTCATATGGCTCATGCAGACTAGCAAAGCTCATAATATAACCAAATCCTCATACTAAGTATTTTCCAAATTGTTTTGTCTCCAGAATCGAAATGCTTTTTGTTTTCAGCCTTGCTTGGTTATTAAGGAAGTCCAAGTAGATGTTTGACAGTTCATTAATACACAAATTATATTATCTTACAAGATATCATTAGGTTAGATGTTTAATACATTGTACATACATGAGGTTGAAGGCAAACACACACTTAGGCTAGAACAACAAATCAGACATTAAGAGTTTCTAGAATCATTCCCATGCATCAAAATCATGAAAGGCCATAGTCAAAATGTTCCATAAGGTAAAATTATTTTATAGCTAAAGTCATACTTTCAATTTGTAAGTACTTTTAAGCTATAAAATGCTTTTGTATTATTTTATAGTGACAGTTTTTTTCTTTCCTGATAAGAATTCTTTTGCATGGATAGTTTGACATAGGAGTTGATGCCAGTTCATAAACAGCACCAGTGCTGACTCTGCTTCCCTTTCCTGAGATGAAATAAGTCACTGAGGCCTGACCAAGCCTGCCTGCACTCTCAGGACTCCAGAAGATTAAATATGCTATTTGGCTGGACTAGCCCATAGCATTTACAGTTTTTGCAATCCACGAAGGCTGTTACTGCCAAAAAGATTACTTTCTGAAGCCTCAGTAATGCCTGGGAGCCTGTGTAGAACAATCTGCATCCTGCAGCACACACACAAGCCTTGACTACAATAACCGAGAGAAACCCTCTAGCACCCATGACTTAGTGAAATCTTGTTTTAAGCTAATATGCAACCCAAATACAATCATCATCTTCACTCTCAGCTGCTCTGTCTCTGATAGCAAATGCCAGGGACCAGAAGTGCACATCTGAGGCAGCTTCAGGCCAACGTGCAAAATCTTCTCCTGCAGAAAATCTCTGTAATGAGAACTTAGTGACTTGCTGAACTTTCTGCTTGGAGGGATATTATCCATGTTTCCTCTTGAAAGAATGAAATCCTTCCTTCTGAAACTCTAAAGGCTCTATAATGGAGTCACCATCACAGCTGTAAGTGATAGTGACAAATGGCCTCAAATGCTATGACCCTAAAAGGTAACATACTCAAGGGTATCAGTGAGAAAGTCTACTTAAATGTGAGGCTTAGAAAGTGATAATTTGCCACTGAGTTTGTTGGTCTATTCACTGCGCTTTCCAGAGTTTTCAGAATGGGAATTCCTATTTTTAAGATGCTTTCTTAAACAGTAAATCCTACTTGATCATAATTGAAGAATTGCCTTGTGATTCCAGAAGCTAGAGTATTTGAGGAGTCTCTACAAGGCATAGGGTCTTCAAGCATATGAAGCTTTTCTGAGCTGCCGCTGAAGGGAAAGATTTGAACAGCCATACAGGTAATATCAGAATGATCTGGTGTGCTTTGCTAAGGCACTGAGGTTTTAAACTTGAGTTCATTGCTTAGGGGCCACATTTTTACGTGTTCACTGAGCTGCTTGGATTTTGCCTTGCTAGACAAACCTCTGCTCACAGAATCCTGGGAGTTATTGTGAAGTAAACCCTGTCCAGCAGAAAGCCATCTGACTCTTGTTGCAACTCAACAGTGACTTTATAACCTTTTGTCTATTGTTCTATTGACTATACATTCATACCTTAAAGTAGCTCAAAGTAATTAAAGTAAAAAAAAAAGAAAATATGTGAGGGTTATCAAAACAGGCATACTCTGTAGCAAAAAAAGGAAATATTTTTAACCTTTTGGCCAATAAACTCTTTTTTTTTTCCCTTTTTCTGTTTGATTGTGTCAAACACAGAAAAGCTTTACACATGGACTTTGGCATCTTCCTAGCCCTTATTCTAACTTCTTAAAATCAATAGGGTAGAAGATATGCAAGCTTATGGCAACCATGTCCCTAATACACCCTTCTGGAGTATGACAGGCTCCATAAAGATGGTGTAAAATCAGTGATAACTTGATGGATTCTCATGGTGAGTTTGACTACAGCAAAGTAGTCATCTGCCTTGTGGTTAAAGCTATGGGGAAGTAAAATCATCACTGGACAGGAGGAGAAGGAGGAGGCTGCCTATTTTGCCTATGCTCAGTTCTAAAATGCCAGGCTTTTGCTGCTACTACCCCAGAGGCACCAGGTTCTCCATGAGATGAGGAGCCTGGCTCCCCCCAGTTGGACTTGATAGGAATGGTTAGACTCGATGATCTAAGAGGTCTTTTCCAACCTAGTGGTTTTATGATTCTATGGTTGCCACCTCTACCCTTCCTGCTCCCATACAGCCCTATAGGCAGCAAACCCAACTCTGCAGGACTCTGCTTTAATGACAAGGAATTGATGTTGGCCTATCCTCCTTTGGTGAGAAAAATCTGATGTTATATATATTTCCTATGCCTTTAGATAGCTCTGCTTATGCACATCACAAGTGGAGCATGATGATAGAGGTAATATCAAATTTGGAAAGTACATAATTTATAAATAAAATATCAGCTATACAAATCAACATAGTGATTCTCTAAGAAGTAGTTTAGATTGTCTGAGACAAGCTCAAAGGAAATGAAATTGTTATGTCACCTGTAGTGCATACCATAATCCCCTTCAACCACAGATGTTCTTCTCCCAGTGATCAGAGAGTTCTGGCTGAAACTTCAGCTTGCTGAGCATTTTGAGTCTTCCAGAGCACCTTAACCAAATTCCCTCCATTTCTTACTCATATGCAAACCATCTCCAATGGTCATAGTGTGAAATGGAAAAATCAGGCAGGGGACATCAGAAATGAGAAAGTTGCCCAAAATACTTAAAGGGAACAGGTTAGTATGGGATGGTGAAAAAATAAGAGCTGAGATGTCATGACTACTACAATGACATATGACCCAGAGCACTGAGATAATGCTATAGGACCTATCCTTGTGGTCAAGACATCAAATAGGTGTTTAAAAGCTGAAGTCAAGTTGTACCATAAAGACTAAACTTTTTCAAACAAAAAACAAAATCAGTTTGACAATGAACAGAAATAAAAGGACTTTTTAACAAGCCTTCATTATACCACCATGCCTTTGCAGGGCAAGTCCCTTATAGGCTTGCTACTTGCTAACTTCTGTTTGTAACAAGACCTGTGTGATCTCCTGTGGCTCTGTGGGAAACATTCTCTTTCTGTTACCTATCCACCTGCTTTTTTTTGCTTTTCTCAGCAGTCACCTTGGCCGTTCTGCAGGTTCCTTGCAGCCTGACTGCCTGCTCCCGGTCTCCCTTCAGCTGGGTCCATCCTTTCCCGTAGTGGTTCCCCTGCCCACTATCAATGGCTCCCAACCAGGGGAAGGACAATCTTCTGCTCCATCGAGGTTCCTCCTGACTCAGACTGCAGCAGTCAGAACAAGGATGTGGGGTAAGATAACGCACAGCATGTATTAAACCACAAACAAGGCAGATGTCAAGTGCCAAGCCTACTCACTTCCTTCAGTTCTCTCTGTGTTGTTTTTGTGGATCTCTGCAAGAAACAGCATGCATTAATACTATCAGTGTTTGTTAGAAATATTGCTTTTACAAAGAAAGTCTGTAATAAACTCCAATGTTAACACAGGGATAACAAAGACACTTCACTTGCAGAAATAATAAAGCAAATTGTACATAGGCACCCGGAAAACAATGATTTGGGGTGGCATATCCAACATGGATTTCCTAATCTATTTCTCTTTTACGCCAAAATGGAGGAAGCATCAGTTTTCATGTATATTGATTCTAGAAAGATGTTACTTTCTAAGGTCTAAAAGTAAGTTAAAATTACTTTAAGTAAGACTGCAATCTAAAAGTTGCCTTAAGTATAAGTTACGTTAAGTCTACAGTCTAAAAGTAAATTAAAGAAACATGGACTGATACTTGAATTTATTTTATACTGGGCAAAAAGTGTCTAGAAAATGAGGCACAGTTATAACAACAATTCACTGTCAAAATAGGAGAAAATATATCAAGCAGCATTCACAAAGGGTTGATCTGTACACAGTGTTTTTTAACATTTTCATGAATAATCTGGAGCAGAAAGTTTGGGAACAGAAAATGGGACTGTGCAATCAGTAGAAGGGAAAGTATGACTACTGAATCTGTAGACAGTGTCAAACTAGGAAGAATCTTAGCAAGTTTAGGGTTCTGGATAATTGTGTTGAACTGGAGGAATACTCTATGAAGACAACAGGGTGTCATTCAGTAATGAGAAGTAATATACTTAGGCAGGGACAGTCCTTTTTGTAAACAGAGGAAGAGCAAAAACTGGCAAAAAATCATTCTGCAAGGGAAAAAATAGAAACCCACTATAGTGAAAGATAATTTCTGTTCTTATATCTCTATATATAGGTAGAGAAAGAAGGGATTATAGCTTAAAAGATTGAATTCCACTGCAGTCAGCATTTCCAGGATTTCAGTGACTTTGCCTGGGTCTCAGCAGGAGGACTGTGTCCGCTCTTGGTGAAATGCTTTAAAAAGGATGTGCAAAAAAGCATTGCAGAGGGAACAGTGAGAACACTAGAAAACATCACCTACAGGGAAAAGTTAAGTCAGTTGAGGTTATTTAATCTAGAGAGGAAAATGTCAAGGAGAGGCATAAGGATAGTCTTTGGATGTGTAAAGATGTTGCTGCTAAAAGCAAGTGAATAAACTCTTCTCTATGTCCATAGTAGTCAGGGAATAAAGTAATAGGTTTAAGCTTAGGAGAAAAAGTTCAGGTTAGACATCTGGATATCAGGCATACTACATGTTTCCACAGAAAGAAGAAAAATTTAATTCACTTGAAATTGACTTATCTCAGCAAGGGGATTGCACTTAATGGGGGCTCAGGGAATGATCAAAAGATTCCTGACAATTACTGAATTTGATGCTACTCTGCTGATACCAGGGAATGAAAGAAATGGAAGAAATAATGCAAGTTGTGATGGGGAGAGAGGAAATGTGTGGAGTACAGTGTAAATAACACTGCAGAAGAAAGTTTAAAGAGAAGAAGTAGGAGTCAGTAGGTAAGAGGAAGCAATGGGGAATAAATTAAGGTGGTGAAAGGAAAGTAAGCATGCACCCAGAAGATAAAAAGGTGAAGACAGGTGTCAGAAAGAGAAGACTTAGCACAGAAGATTCAATCCTAGTTGGATCCCTTTGGACATCTGAGGTATAGACACAGTAAGATGACCAGGAAGATTTATTGCCTCCAGACCTTTCCAGACCACACTGCTTTCCAGATGCTTCCGCAGAGTCCTCTGCGTTCTACTGCATTCAGAAATGATGGTGAAACTGACTGGCAGAGTTTCATCACTTTCCTCTTCCTTGTTTTCTCACAGCAGTTCATGGCAAGTCCCCAAGATTTCTCAGTCACTGTTCTCAGAGATCAACCCTTCAGCAAACTTGGCCCTTTTTGTTCTTGGTTTTGGGTACCAAGGAACTAATTACCCTGGAAAGTTTAATAATAAGCATCAGGTAGGAATTCTCCAGCAAGATGCTGGGGGATAAAATACATTTCTCCATGGCACTACTTGCTCATTCACTTTTTTTTTTTTTTTAAATTCCTGCAGGCTACTTCTTTACTCACCAGTTTCTGCAACTTGGGAATTAAAGATACTATAGGAAACAGTATAGTTTGGCTCTTGACTGCCTCTTCTATTTGCATGCAGCCTGCTCTCACGCCAGGCACTGCACAACAAACAAGGACCAGGAATTAGACATCCAGATAATAATTCTGAGGGTCCAGCAGTAGCATGAGGGTGTCTCTTACAGCAACTGTAATATAAATATAAAATAGTAATCATAAATAGCACAAAGATATATGTTCCCACTTTTTTTCTGTTGGGGTGGAAAAGAATCACCAGCCATGACGATTTCTTTGTGCAGTGTTAGTATCAGTGGCAAAATGACAGGGCGGAGAACCATCAAACAGCACTCAAGAAGGATAAATGTCTGAACAATTTACTTCCCATGGCAGTAAGTGTAGTCTTGTATCTATGGACTGCCAAATATTTTAACTACTAAGATCATGCAGAGGAGGCATTTAGAGTTTGTTGCAAAAACCAAGGTTTTAAAAAATACGTTTCCCCATTAAAGTTTTCAGCTGTGTGCCTGTTATTCTTTGATCAGCCAATTCTCAGCAGGGGTATTGCCTTGGAAGTACAATTTCCACCCCACCCAGCAACACCATTTAATGTGATGAACAATGTTGTTACAATGAGCCTCAATAGTTTTCCCCTAGCCAGTATTTCATAGAATTACAGCAGAGTAGAGGAACTTTGTGGATTTAGAAAGAGCCCCCAGCAAATCCTTCTGTGAGTAACGGAACAGAGCACTCTGGTGCTTTATTGCCCAGGAAATGAGTAAGATGACTGTGTCACCAGTTTAAAGAAGTCACTAGTCCAGACCTGATAAGGTTATTGGGAAGCGAGGGGATGATACTATAAGCCAACATTTTCCAGCATGTTAGAGGAAAAAAAATATACATGAAAAATACAAAAGCTTCCAGTTTTAATGAAGCCCTGTTCCTTACGTTTTTGGGGGGTTTTTTTCCTTTTCCCTTTAGGAATAAGTGGATTGCTATTGACATCAGTATACCTTTTTCAGTGCAGATTTTTTAGCTTGGTAGCAAAACTCAGAGAAAAAAATCCTGATAATGGACATTAGGATCTGTCAGGCTGAAGAGAAAGTCCTGAACACAAGCAAAGCAAGGTGAAAAAGGCTAGATAATAGCAAACAAATAGTCACGAAATCTTCTGAGTGATAAAGCTCTTAGAGGCTGAACACAAAGCCATACTTCTGTCATTCTGCCCTTTTTGGCCTGTTGTATCCTCATTTTTTAAGACTATTTCCTAATTACAAGGGAAGGAAAAATGAAACTGGACAACTCTGAGGTCCCAGCAACTGTACAGTGCCTCTCCCCACATCCTGGACTGATACAGAAGAGCACCTGTAGTGTACAAAGAAAATGTGCTAATGAGCTTATTTGCTACCCTGCTCAGAGATGAAAGATAGCTTTCCTGAAAGGGAGTTGCTGTTAGAAGCTGCCATTGAAGTAAAGGAGCAGCAGGCTGCCGTCATTTCTGGATTTCATTAAGACTAGAGGAAATAATTTTCTTGTTTTGAACAGCAGATAAAGTTCTACATTTGAAAACAAAATTCAGAAGTATTGCAATATAATTCTAGCCCCCTGTTTTCACCCCATTTAACAAGCTCTCTCCCCTTTCTTTTCCCTGCTAGTGAATATGCACTGCTTTGGTAAGATAGGGATTATGAAATCTCAGCTAGCAGTCTTCCTCCACTTTTTCAGTGGAAATATTCAAAAAATGATTAAAGCATTTGTTAGATGTCCCAGAATATTAACTCCATATTGGAAAGTGGGCAGTCTCCAATGAGAACAAATTATGTCTTCATTTCAACAGGGTCTTCAGTAACAGGAGGACTATCTAACATAACCTTTTATTTTCCATTTTTGTCTTAGTGATAGTTTTGTATTTACTTTTTACAGATTCAGCAATTCTTAAAGAAGAAAGTTTTGTTTTCTACCCTTTCCAGAAATAGAGATCCATGTTTCACAGCTGGAGAAAACCAAACTTCTCAATGGTCATTGCACACAGCTAGAAAATTAGCTTTTGAAACTCCCAACATACTATTTTCCATTTAGACAGACAGATTTTTATAGAGAGGATTGCTCATGAAGGAACAAATATGAAATAACAGTAGAACAGGCAGAATATTCTTGCAAAGATGGCTAAAGTGAACTACCCTGTGTAACTACCTATTTAAGAAACTGTGCATTGTTGCAGGATTCATACTGGACAAGAGAGCACAACACTTATATGCATTAACATGAAGAGAAAAGTAGGGGAAGGTCACAATGACCTCATGTGCTGTCCCTTGCCATTTGCCTTGGCAGCGTGGTACTAGCAGTGACTTCCCTGGGTGAACAGTTTCCAAGAACCCCACTCATCATTTCTCCCACATATACTACATGCTGGTGACAAGGATGCACTCTCACTCTAGCTTGACCATCCCTGCCAATGTCTTCTGGCATCTGCAGTTCCCATGACTGCATCAGGGTATTTGAAAGGATATACTTGCAGTCAGTGACAAATAGCTTTACAAAGCATAAGGGCATGCATCCCTTAAGCACTGCCTTGGAGCATTAAGCCAGCTTGTACTCTACGTGCTTCTCTTTAGGGATGAAAAAGCATCATATTGCCACCGTGCCATTAAAGATCTAAACTGAATGATCTCTCTAATTGAATCCTTTTGGCCACCCCAGACAGGTATCAGACAGTCAAAAGAACAAAACGCATCTTTTTTCCAGTGAACTGATTATCACGTGCCTGTCTGGAAATAAAGAAGATGCTGTCTGGTTAGAACCTCTTGGAATAAAAACACTGACAGACACAGTGCAGAGGGCAACCCGTGAAAATTTACAAAGGTAACACATGTGGAGCTACAAGACAGCAAATCTAAAACACACCAAAAAACCACAGTTTTACACCTGCAGCATATTGTCAATTACTGCAGACGTCTTGCAAAAAATCCCTGTGAAAATAACTGCAGAAACAGCAGATATTCTGTACGGGTTTGAGACGAAGTCCGATTTAAAGTGCATTAACTTACAGTAGTAGATGTGCTTTTGCTGAACAGGAATATGATCTGTCTGCTGCTAATGGAAGGAGGTGTGTTGTTAAGGTATATTAAGATGGTTCCAGAACATCATATCAATGTTAGAATTGACTGAGTAATTTCTGTACACATTTGAATCTGTTATCCCACAATTCTTTTGGAGTTTGGCATTTTCAGAACCAATGTTATGTAGTTGGTTGTCTTTTAATATGTGTTATATAGATGCTGAATCCCACATAATGCAGTTGTACTGCTGTGCTAGATGGAGATTTGTTTGTTGCTACTACTATGCAAATACGAATTGATGCACTTCTTCAATGCTACCAGAAAAACATCAAAATGAAAACTGCAATTTCAGTTATTACACAACATGATTCTGTGAAGGTGCTTCATTGTGCAGAGTTAGCTTAAAAAATTTGAGTTCAACATCATGTAACATTCATATGAAAAAATACTCAGGACTGAGTATTTACAGGACTACAGCTAGGATAAAACTTTATGTTACCTTAGTTTATAGACTCCTCCATGTAAATTTGCTTTTGGCTGCTGCTGTACTCAGTATCCTGCACCAGACAAATACTCGGCTTAACCCATTGCAGACCTCTTTATGTCCCTGCAAATAGAGATGGAGCCAAGAGGTAGTATCCTGTTGTCTAAACGAAATGTCAATGACTCCTGGCCTTCTGCATTTATAAAAGATATCTAAAGAGCACATCTTTAGCAAGGATTCATCCTGGTTTGTTCTTCCTTCGCCTAAGGGTTTGATGAAGCAAAGGCAAGCAGCGTATACGAAGGAAGAAGGCAAATAATAGCAAGATGTGTGAGAATGTTTGCAGAGCTGAGGGCATTTTCTGGCAGGGTAAGGATCATGATACAACATTGAACATGTGGAGGCCAGGGAGAGCACAAAAGAGGTGGATAGAGAATGGGGGAGAGCTGAAATTGTGATGACTCCCCCTGTAAGCACCACTACTGATTTAGGAAAGTCTTTAATATACGCCTGATTGACTCATCACAGAATTCTTGTCTGGATACTGAAGAGAAGTTTGCATCTTACCTGAAGAATGATAAATGCGAACCTAAAATTATGTAATAAAGAAATGAAAAACTATAACCTGAGAAAAATAGCTTACCTTGTATCCCAACTGACTCCTATTTTTTTGCACCTGCTAAAACATGAAAATTATTATATAAGAGCATGAATCATTACCACCTGAACATACAAGTGACAGCTTTTCTTCGTTAATTTCACCTTTCCTGCACTAATTGCAGTACACTTTTAAAGCATATATTTTAGAAGGCAATGTCAATGCTTGTTGGGAAACCCAAATCATCTTAGCATCTGTCTCCTTTCCCTTCTCATGGTAGTGCTACCATAGCGGCAGGATATCTTTGTCCTGCTCTTTAAATAGGTGCAATCCTTTCCTTATGGAGTTAGGGCACTGACAAGTGATTACTCATGACTTTGCTAATCGAGTCTTTTCTCCACAAAGAATGATTTTCAGGTTGCAGGGTACTTTTCCTGTACTCCAATGCATTCACACGCCGAAGGATACTTCCATCACAGGAGTGAACCAGAGTTGTTTCAATGGCATCAGTGTTTCAGATTTTGCAAATTGATATAAATCTGACCTCTAGTGACTTTTTGAAACATTACGTATTAAAATTGTATATGGAATCTATACATTTATTTTCACAAATAAAAATTATGAGAAACTTATGTCTGAATACTTCTTTTTGGTATATTCTCGTTTGTAACATTATTAGGCACTTGTTGAAGCTATTGATCCAGTAAGAGCAGGGTGATAGGCTTTCGTTTTCATACACTGCGTTTTGCCTTTACAAGCCAATTGATCTAAACAATCTGCTTCACACTGAAGCACGACTCTTTCCGTGTTAACTATTACTTTACCGCTGTTATTAAATTACTTTCTAAATGAGATATGCCTGATTAAATCATTTTAACAACCAAACAAACAGCTCCAAATTTGATTAATTTGCTATTCATGAGTCACACTGAAGTCAGAAGAGGCTTTCTTTGGCAGAAAATTGATATTAAACAATGCAAGTTCACGTTCATACAGTATCAGTGAGAACCCAATAGAGAGTATGCCTCAGTTAAATACTTTGTGAGTGATAAGGAATAAATCATCATGTTCATCAGTTTCTACTTGCCTGTACTGTAAAATGTTAGGAATATTTACACTGAATTCATTGTGATTGCCAAGATGCAAAACATGAAATCAATAGAAGGCCCATACTCCTGTTAATGTAAACCATCCCCTTTTTTCTTTTTTTTTGTGGAATTACATTGACTTAAATTATCATGAGAGAAGAGTCATGCCTTGACATTCTTGAGTTTAATGAGAGGAAGTTGTAAAGGCTGTGATCTGTCGTGCTGTTGTATATTTTTCTTCCTTTTATTTTTCCATTCAGAAGTCTTATTTTTAAAGCCTCATCTCCTGAAATCATAAAACTATACTAGGGGGTTATGTTTCTTTTTAAGACAATTTTTAAAGTCTTGAGGGCCATTGGACATCAAGAGTTGGCTGTTGTGTCACTTACTTCTGTAGATAACACTACAATGTCCCACACAACCAAAACCTCTTGACACCTTCCTGGTGGAGGAAAGGAGAACCAGCTCACACGGCTGCCTGCACTTGGTGGAGCTTCCTAAGGTCACTTTAATGCCTTCTTGTTTGCCAGGTGTTTGCCATCTTCTTGTCCTTTTCTTCCCACATGAATTTAGCAAGATTTGTTTCTTAACTGTATTTCTAGCATAATCGTCCTTTATTTTGTTAACCCCATAGGGTGTTAGTTCATGTCTATTGAATATACTGACACTGGATGTCACTAAACATAATCATGGAATTTATGCTTTATCATCCTAAAATACAAATTCTTGATTTAAGAATGGTCATATAAGCTTGCTTCATAGTTAACAAAAAAGAAAATAGGCACCTCCAGAAGTCAATCCATCTAATACTAAGATGAAAGCCTTTTTACTACAGAGGAAACCTAAATGACTAGCTTAAACTAGATGCCTGCAGTTTGAAAGGATGTGTCTCACCTTTGTGTCTGTGGAAGAGAAAGAGCTGTAACCTCTAAGGACTGAAATTCAACATTGTGCATATTATTTTTAATAGGGAACACTTGAAAAATCATCACTGATAACTCACCCAGAATTGCAACAACAGGTCACTGAAGTGCTATTTATAGCAAAGCTTATTATCATTTATCCTACTCAGGTTGAGTGACCTTGGAATTTTTGCTCATCAGACCTTTAAAATTTCATTTATTGCCTGGTCTCTGGCAAGGAAAGGAGTCCAGCTACATGCTCTGATTGTTAATGCAAGCAGTAGAAGCACGATTGACTACAGCGCTCTAGCTCTTCATTTTGGCCTTTTACTGTTGCCCAATGTCAACAGCAAGGTGCTACTGAGAGTCCACATTCTAAAGAATGGAGGAGCTACTGAGTTTCGACCTAGCACAACCGCTGTTGTTTAAAGTTTCTTCTGTCCTTCCCTCCTTTCTTTTTAATTACTGGCTGTTTCTATCACAGCCACCATGAACAAGGCTTTCAAATCAGAGTGTCGTAACCCAGAATGCAGATGTAAAGGTACAGATACAGAAAACATAAACCAATGTACAACGCAGAGAGTTCCCTTCATTCTGATCAAATAAGTGTAACCTCCCCCTCTATTCCAGGGAGGCCAACTTTTGTCATTTTCTATCCAATACAAAATACTTTTTAAAAAACCCCCAAAAAAAGTGATTTCCCACATAGTGGAAAATTGCCTTCCCAGACAGTTGCATGTGTAGATAACCACATAGATGCAGTGGTGCAAGCTAAAGTGATGGGGCATTCTGGCTCTTGCTGACCTAGACGGGCATGATCTTGCAGCTGCAATAATGCCCTTCCTATGAATGCATTTTGTGCACAACTGAATATAGCTGTTGAAATGCAAACATAAAAATAAGAAAATCAACATGAGCATTCCTTCCACTGAACCACCAGGAGCATCAGGGGCTAGAAGTTTTTTATCCTGAAGTTTCCCTATTTTACGGCAATTTTTGAATTGAAGACATTTTTGAGCATTCATTAATTACATTTTTAATACCTTAGTACAGGACAAAGTTCTTCAAGCTAATTTCATATTTATATCTGATTTCAAAGTGGTCATATCACCGATTTCTCTCCAGAACTGCAGCATGCAAGTGCAGAATGTCCTGTTTGTTCTTTTTCAGCTACAATCTCTTCATTGCAGGGGGCCACTCAGTGTCCCAGCTTAGCTCTTCCATCTGCAACCTTGGATGGAAGCTCATGTTGGTACTAACTTTATGTAGGTATTTGAGTTGTCTTTGTGTATAGACAAGAGTAACCAACTATTCAAACTAAGATTCCTGTAGGAAGCTAGGCAAGACTACCAAGACAGCAAACACATAGCTGCTGCAAACTTAGGTGATAAATTCTTCAGTGGGTCTCCAACCAACTTTCCATTTTCTGCAGATTTGCTTTACCTACTGTTTGTCTACAACAATTAATGCCTTTTACCAGAGAAAGGAAAAATAAATGCTCCAATGTACTTCATGATGATACCCGGTCAAGCAGAACTGAAGATTATCTCAGAAAATAATTTCTCCGGTTTATTCAGTTGCCACAGCTTGCAATGACACTGAGAATAAAGATATAGAAGGATTTGATTGAAAGGGCTGCCAAGAAAGAATTTAGTGCTTTGCTATTAAAAACAAGATCTGAACACCAGGCTTCACATACAGAGAAGCAGCCTAAGTTCCCCCAAGTGACTTCCCTCCTTAACAGCATGTGAAGCTTCCCTGAATAAACACTAAAAGAGCAGGACATGTAAAAAGGCATGGTTTCTTCCTTGAGTTCAACTATTCTAAGTGCATCTAGTTTGTACTTTGTTGAGGACTGCAGTAATTTCTGGTAACCAGGGACAACCTAAAAGGTTGTACTTAGCTATTTGTTTTCCACAAAGCCTTCTCCTGGATGCTTAGCAGAAAACCCTAATGTTCAACAAATAAAAAAGGAAGAAACTCTAAATATACTTACCACCTGGCTCTTGGACACATAAGCCTGAATCCTCTCAAATACACCAGAGTTTATCAGAAAACCATCCTTACTGTGTCCTACAGCAGTCAGGATTTCTGAAAGGCCACTCCAGCCAGTGTACAGCATGGTCCCCCCTCAGAGGAGAGGAATCTATCCATCATCTAGTGTCTTCTTTCTCTAAATTCAGCCCTGTTAATACTGTCAAAATATACTTTTCCTTATATGCCACTAGTATTCCTTGGTAGTGCTGTTAAGCTTACTCTTCTCTATTCAGCACACAACATATACAGGTTATCACACCAAAGGCTTACAAGCAATACTAAGGTTTTAATTTTACAAGAGTTTTTTGTCATTTGGAACAGGTAGTATAAAATCAAAATAAATTCCTGTTATTTTTGGATCAGGTCTCTACACTTTGCTTCACCGTTTGAAATGGTATTCATTTCTTTGCCTTATACACTATGTAATATGCAGTCTCTGTGGACTCTGCAAATTATTTTCTGTAATGTCTACCAAAAGGTAAACTATTCAAAGGGCAACATAATCTTCCCAAGCCTGACACCTTCATTTTCAGAAAGAATATATAAGATAACCAAATAGCGTGCCACATGGGGCCTATTCGTAACCTAATTGGGTAGTATCAAATTTGAAACACAATATTCCAACAGCAGCCTATATAGGTAGTTGTTCATCATTAAGAAAATAGATTTTCCAGTTGCTGCTGGATATTATGCCGTCCACATTCTCTCTGCTTTGTGGATCCATGGAGAATTCCTGACTGTAGGCATTTCTTTCTTGTCCCATACGGCTTGTAGGCTGTGCTCAGAGAATCAAATCTTCAGGTGTTTGATTTGCTGTGTGTTCAGTGAGAAGCCTTCCTGCTTATCACCTCTTAGGAAATCTACCCAGGACCTAGGTCAGTTACTTCGTATGTATAAGGGGAATCAGCCACATAACAAAGATTTCCATATCTCTGGGTGCTCTTCAAGTATTTTTTAATTTCATTCCTTTGATCATTGTTTTGAGATTGTACCTGGTTGTTTACTGCTTGATACATGGTCCTAAAATTTACTATGAAGAACAGCATAGGCATAACTCAAACATTAACAAGCAAAAGAGAACACACTTGAGAACCATATTAGTTACATCTTGACATCCTGGAATCTACATCGTGAAATCTCATATTTGGCTTTGGTCTCCTTCATAACATTACAGGGCTAAATATTATTTGCACTTCAGAAAGTTATTTGTTATTTTTCATTCACTTTTTTTCCTCAGGAGTATAGAAAGGTGACATGTTTCTCAAGCAGGCCTACAGCCACAGAGCACTTTAGAGGGAAAATATGGTAAACATTACCGCTAGAATGCTTAGCAGTAATGACATTATCTTACTAATAGCCTGCAAAAAACTTTCCCTTTTAACAGTCTGTCCAGAGACTGCAAACCAATGAGACTACATTTGAAAGCAGACCTGAAACTGTACCCTTTCAACTGCAAATATGTTAATCATCATTTAGACAGATTCATTAGTCTTAATGTCAGTAAACTTACAGACTAACTTAACCAGTTTCTCCGTCTACCAATCTGTTGCTCCATATGTCCAAATCTACAGCAGAGAATTGTCTCAAGAGACAGCAGCAGGTTTTGCTCTTTGAGGTATCTGTCACAGCTGGGGCTGGGCTCTGCCTGAAATGCTTGCACGGTGCCTGTGACTGCATTCTCTATAGGTGATATCCAAATGAGCGTGCCTCCCACAGTATTCAGCTACTCCAGTTGACAGGAAAATGTGGAGTGGTAGTCCAAGGTCTTAAAAATCGAAAGCCTTCCCTTGAAGCCAGTCAGTTGCCAGACAGATGATGGAAGGGGTACAGCCCAGTAGCTAACACAAACAAGCTATTAGAAAGTATCTATTGGTACAGGAGCTATTGCACTGTCAACGGATATCATATGCAGTGCTTTGGTTTATTCTGTTAGAATGAGGATGTGAGAAATGTGCAGAAGAGCACTGGGATACAGCAGTACCATTTGCCTTGCTTTTTTCATGACACCGAATGAATGTATAGACTAAAAACTTCCTTGGAAGTGAATAGGAATGTAGTTACACGCTTTCACATAGCTGCAGAGAGTGTTGATTTGTGCATGTTTGGTCCTTGGCTAGGAGGTCTATACTTGATTCAAACACAGATCATGCTTTGCTTCTTCCCCACAAAGCTGATAAAAACCACCTAAAATATCAACAAAAAAGCCTTTTTTCCCTGTTGTAGACCTGGCAGTCTTTCTTCTTTAAGAGATAGCGGGGGTTAAGGCAAATCTCCAGTATGCTCCATGATGTGATTCCTTTAATGCAACAGATGTTTAAAGGTGCCACAGGCAAGGCAGGAAAGTAAGGCCAGCTGCTAATCAAAGAGCAGCCCCAGAACAAAAGAAAAGTCCAGCTGTCAAGTCATCTTGGAGAGGTTTTTTTTTGGCAGTTGCTGTTCAGGGAAAGCAAGGCTATCAGCATTGCCTCTGCTCAGAGATTCCCTCTTCATGCAAAAGAGCAGCTGACAAGTGAAAGTCAGGTTTGGAGAAAAATTTTGTGAAAAGACTAGCAGAGAAAGTATTTTCTTCACTGGGGTTTGTAAGATGACTCAAATTGGAAAGTTATGTTGATATTCTGTATAAAGTTTCAGTATTAGCAAGAACTGAGTCTCTTTATCTCGGTACTTGGTTGAACTGCCCCCCTCAAAATGTTTTCTCCTGAAGTAGATAGAAAATCTGTCTTGATTACCACCTCTTGCAAGACTGTGATCCAAAGGAAAACTGCTTTTTTTTTAATATTTTATGAAATGTATATTGTGAACATATAATTATAAAACATATACAAATGCTGACCTATATTTATGTAAATGTGCTGGAGAACAAGCCTTATGAGGAGCAGCTGAGAAAGGTGGGGTTGTTTAGCCTGGAGAAAAGGAGGCTGAGGGGAGACCTCATTGCTCTCTACAACTACCTGAAAGGAGGTTGTGGCCTCTTCTCCCAAGTGACAGGGGACAGGATGAGACGGAGTGGCCTCAAGCTCAGCCAGGGGAGGTTTAGGCTTGACGTTAGGAAAGAATTTTTCATGGAAAGTTGGTTGAGTCACCTTCCCTGGAGGTGTTTAAGGGACGTGTGGATGAGGTGCTGAGAGGCATGTTTTAGTGGTTGATAGGAATAATTTGACTCAATGATCCAGTGGGTCTTTTCCAACCTAGTCATTCTGTGATTCTATGATTATGTATATATGTATAGTGCACAAATATATAATATACTACATATGTGATAAGAAATTGCAAAACTTTACAGAAGAGAAAAAAAAACCAGCTAAAACCCAGACATCTTTGATTTGCTTTTTGGGTTATCATTCATCAATGTTTTTATTGCTGGCAATCTTCCTTGGAAAACCATAATTAAAGTTCACTGCAAATCCAAGACAATTTCTTCTCCCTTGCTCTTTCTCCTGGTAATATTCTGTGTAATTTTGTAACCTCTTTTTAATTTCCATCTTCCAAAAACTGTCATGGCTTCTTAGCCCTTAAAAATATTTCTTGCTAGTTAGATATTTCTTGCTAGTTTACATAAAAAATTATTGCCAGGTACACTTTCCATTCTTTCTTGAATCACTTTTGCATATTCCTATACTCTCTTGATATACGCAGTGTAGCTGAGCCAAACAGGAACGTATTTGGGGGGATATTTATTGACACCTATCTTGCGCTTATTCCAGCCTTTGAGCATATGAAAGAATGTGGTGTGATAAGTAGCATAGTGCTTGTAAGAAAACCTAGTGTGTTTGATAACACTTCTACAGATTGCAATGAAGAAGGAAATACATGGACATGTATTCAGTTGGTCCCAATAGACCTGACTTAGGTCTTGATTTGTTTGGAAGAGGAAAGGGAAAATAGCACAAAACCACAATATGTTGCTCCATATTTTAGAAATTCTTGTGAAGAGCTCCAGACTATGAAAATCTACTATTTGGTAAGACCCAAAGAATACAATATTCCATTGTTTCTGAGTATGCTGAAATTTATTTAAAAACTGAGAATAATTTTTAACCATAAAATGAAAAAAAACTACTTAAGGAATATTGTGCATGTCAAAGAAAACAGAATTTCTATACCAAATAAGATTTTTGATTAGGAAGTTAGACTATACAAAGAAAAAATCAAGAGCACAATATAAAAAATATATCAGAAATGACAAAATTCTTGCTCTCCTTGCATTGGGTAGCTCAATCAGACTTTATAACTTCACTTCAAAAAGAACGTAAGTGAAATAGAAGTTGTTGGCTTGAGAATGGCAACAGGAAATCAGAGAGCTGGAGCTGCTGCTGATGTGAAGGGAGTTGGAAATGACCATGTTATTACTGGAAAGAATATTAAGAGAAGATAGATTCATAGAATCAGAGAATCACCAGGTTAGAAGAGACCCATCGGATCATTGAGTCCAACCATTCCCACCAATCTCTAAACCATGCCCCTCAGTACCTCATCCACATGCACCTTAAACACCTCGAGGGAAGGCACCTCAACCACCTCCCTGGGCAGACTGTTCCATTGCCTAATGACCCTTTCAGTGAAGAATTTTTTCCTTATGTCGAGCCTGAACTTCCCCTGGTGGAGCTTGAGGCCATTCCCTCTTGTCCTGTCCCCTGTCACTTGGGAGAAGAGGCCAGCTGCCTCCTCTCTACAACCTCCTTTCAGGTAGTTATAGAGAGCAATGAAGTCTC